>JUFY01027038.1:0-11674 GCA_001855655.1 Leptopilina clavipes | reverse complement strand
CCCCACCTCCTCATCTTATTTTGCGAACTTGTGAACTGCCATACCCTCCAGAGTTTTCAAACTTTGAAGCGGTCTTGGATTATGAAATACACGCGACATTTTATTAAAGGAAAAAAAAAGACTATGGAAATAAATCTATTCACCCTTCATGCCAAAAAAAAGGAAGGAGAAAAAAAATTTAAATATCCTTCAGCAATATCTTTCATTGAATTACATTTGAAGGGTGTCATTTTTATAAACAGCCATTTCTAAGCTGCACAATATTTTTTGGTATCTATAGCGTAAATATACTTTACGAAAGAGGAAAAATTTTCTTTTCAGGAGAAAATTGAACGGTTGACATTTTATTGCTTGTAAGAAAAACGTCAAATCCTGATACATATATACTTGGAAAGATTCCTCTAAAAACGACCTCTAAAGTTTATAGTATAATTTTTATAATATATAATTTCTGTTAAAATTTCACTATAGGATTTCCGATTAAATTTCTATTACGAACAAATACAATCGCATTCACATCGTAAATCCGTTTGAATTCAGGTTAAAATCCGACTAAATTCCGATTACAAACAAATCCAACCGGAATTTCGTTTTAAATTCGAGAAAATTCCGATTATAATCAAATCAAACCGGAATGTCGTCTGAATTTCGACAAAATTCCGATTACAATCAAATCCAACCGGAATGTCATTTGAATTTCGACAAAATTCCGATCACAATCAAATCCAACCGGAATGTCGTCTGAATTTCGACAAGATTCCGATTAAAATCAAATACAACCGGAATGTCGTCTGAATTTCGACAAAATTCCGATTACAATCAAATCTAACCGGAATGTCGTTTGAATTTCGACAAAATTCCGATTAAAATCAAATCCAACCGGAATGTCATCTGAATTTCGACAAAATTCCGATTACAATAAAATCCAACCGGAATGTCGTCTGAATTTCGACAATATTCCGATTACAATCAAATCCAACCGGAATGTCGCCTGAATTTCGACAAAATTTCAATTTTGATTGAATATATTCGGAATTCCGACAAAATATATTATTATTATTATTATCATTATTATTATTATTATTATTATTATTATTATTATTATTATTATTATTATTATTTCCCGTGTAGAAGTCGACAAGGTATGTTATTAGGATTAAATTTTCATCATTGTTGTTATTGTAGCAATATAACAATTCTAGTCATAAGCGAGGCAATTCTAATTAAAAAACATTTTTCTTTTAATTAACTGCTTCAATATTTACCTTATTTGATTGTAGGGTACGTGAAAAGGTCCATTGTTTTCATTGCTTCGATTCAAGTAGAGGGGAAAACGAACATAGGGTGTTGATCAAATGCCGAAAAGTCGGTGAAAAGAAATTTCCATTAACAAGAAACAATCAGACCTTCACGGTAGTAATTTGGAATCAAATATTTCGTATATTATTTCACATTCCCGACTTGGAAAGTATTTTTACGTCTTTGGTATGTCTGCTGTCCAATGTAAAAACCTAGTAAGTCGCATTTGCCATAAGGGCGAGCGTCCCTTAGCTTTTTTATTCGACTTTCGCTCTTATGGCAAATGCGACTTACTAGGTTTTTACTTTGGACAGCAGATATACGCATTTATACTGCATTTGACATGATAATTTTATACATATACAGTGTGCTTAGTGTTTGTTTCATATGGAACAAAGTTCGAAAAAAAAATGGAATAAAGGGAGAAAAAGTGACGAGATAAGTGAGTTTTGAAACATTGAATGTTTCGTTACAACTTTTAGCAATGCGAAGGCAATAATATACGCCTACTTACAGTCTCTCGCTAATGCATTTGTCCATGTCATCCTCCTTCACCAGGGATGCTAATGAACTGAAATAACTCTCGCAGGATAACGGACAACAAAACGAGAAAGCGTTTTCCACCTGGCAAAGTGTAGTGTTGTTACTTGCTACTCCCATATACATTCGTGCAAAGTGACATTTATATTTACTGGCCTTTTGTGTATTTACGTCTCGTATTGTTTCCTTCGTACAGGAAACAATGCGCAAAACGTATATATCGTGAAAGCGTAAATCAAGCAGTTATCGGTTTCTCGTTAGACATCAAGGAACCGAAATCAAAATTTACTTCCCGATAGTGACGCATATTTGTTCCAAAACTCCAATTGCTATGGCTTTTTGCGAACCTAAAATTAGAATAATATGAAACCTGTTTCCTTTTGATGTTACACCTTTCCAGTGTGTGATATGGTATACCGAGGGCCAAAAAGTAACAATTCTCCTCTCTTCTGAGAGAAAGAGTGAACGATATTCCCAAAGGAAAGTGTGTTTAATTCGTGCGGTAAAAGAGGTCAATTTTTTTTATTTTTAGGGGTGCATATAAATTCGAACGGAAGAGCCGGTTCCGCTACTGGAGAGTAACAGACTGAATTAAAAAGGGGTCCTTTCTCAAAAGACGTCATTTGTCTCACAGAGCAAACGTTGCATTCTATCTTATAAGATCAGGGAGAGATAGTTCTGCCGTCTGATTAATGGTGATGTAATTATCAAACTTCCGATACACTTGCATGATTTAGGGGAGACTGTATATATATTTCCAAAAGTCCCTTTCATATTGCGTGGGACGATACCAAAAAATTTACATATATATATTTAACATTGCTTTTTCTCACAAACTTTCTTTCTCTCACAAAGGGAAAAATTTGACCTAAATCTAATTCAATTACCTCCAGGTATGTAAATTTTCACCTTAGTGAAACAATTTCGTAAAAAATTAGCATTGAAAAGTGTTTTTTTTTTTTTTTTTTTTTTTGCAAGATATAAACTCGTAAAAGACATGTGTTACTACACAATGTTTTTTAGAACCCTTGTCTGTCTGTCTGTCTGTCAGTTCGAACGGGATCGTGATAATTCTAATTGCAAGGCGGAAGGGTGACAGAAGGTGAGAGCAGGTGCACGGATAATTACATGTTGCTGGTGTGTTTGGTGCCTTCACTTTCCAAGTGGAATAATGCGACGCGAGGGTCTATCGGATCAGCAAATCCAGCACCTTTCAGAGGCTTTTATATATTATACAATGCCGGACTGTGGGTGACGAACGTAAGATCGCTTCAAGTGGCACACGACAATGGGAGAAAATCGACATTGTTGTGCGTGCTCGCCACATAATCAACTTTCAACAATATGTCAAAATTGAAGAAAAAAGACATTTACTTTTCTGTCATAATATACGCTGACAAAAATACAATTCCACTTGATATATTTCACATTTTACATGATTGACAGTAATTCCCACTTGAATTGGTAATCACTTGGCATAATTCACAGTTAAGTGATCACTTGACATAATAATCACTT
Source organism: Leptopilina clavipes (assembly GCA_001855655.1). Lineage (NCBI taxonomy): Eukaryota > Metazoa > Arthropoda > Insecta > Hymenoptera > Figitidae > Leptopilina > Leptopilina clavipes. The sequence continues at coordinate 8,317 of JUFY01027038.1, read as the reverse complement.
GACATAAGTCTCATTTAATATTAAAAAATCACTTGACAAAACTCACTTGACAAAACTCACTTGAAATAAGTTTTATTTGACGTGATTTCCAACTGATATATTTCACATTTGGCATAATACCCACTTGATACAGTAATCACTTGACATAATCCACAGTTAATGTATTAGTGACCACTTGACATAATAATCACTTGACATAAGTCTCACTTAATATAAAAATCACTTAAAATAAGTTTCATTTGACGTAAATTTTAACTGATATATTTCACATTTGGCATAATACCCACTTGATAAAGTAATCACTTGGCATAAGTCTCATTTAATATAAAAATCACTTGATATAAGTCTCATTTGATATAAAACTCACTTGAAATAAGTTTCATTTGACTTAAATTTCAACTGATATATTTCACATTTGGCATAATACCCACTTGATATAGTAATCACTTGACATAATCCACAGTTAATGTAGTGATCACTTGACATAAAAATCACTAATAAATACCACTTGACATAATTCTCATTTGATATAAAACTCACTTGAAATAAGTTTCATTTGACTTAAATTCCACCTGATATATTTTACATTTGGCATAATACCCACTTGATATAGTAATCACTTGAGATAATTCACAGTCAATGTAGTGATCACTTGACATAACTATCACTTGAAGTAAAAATCGCTTGACATAATATGTACTCGATCTGAAAATAATTGACAAAAATTGAAACTTACAGTTATTGAAATATTACGTCAAATGAAGGTTATGTCAAGTGCAATTGTTATCAAATGAGAGAATTAGGTCAAGTGCTACCTAATTCAAGTGAGACTGATGTCAAATGTAAAATATACCGCAGGTAAGACTTTGTGGAATCAATTTTGACTTATTTCAAAATGAGTACCTATTACATAAACAATTTGGAATTTTCAAGTGATTTTTATGCCAAAAGACACTTATTTTAAGTGAATTTAATCGCAAGTGAGAATTATTTTGACTTTCAGTAAGCTCAAGTGAAACTAGTCAAATTTGACTTATTATGCCAACTCTCATTCACATAATGAGAAATAAATTTCAAGTGAATTTTGTCAAGTGTTTTTTGTGTAATTTTTATGTCAATTTTCCAAGGGTATATCTTCTGCTGAATCTTAATCAATTCTTGTTATTTGTTTCCTCTCGCAAAATAAAAAAAAAAAATTGAATTTCGGTATAAATAACACTTCTAAGTTGGTGAATTAATACAATCAACTTGGATGAAACTCAGAGAATAAAGTTTTCCCCTAGAGTTGTGAGCGCGCGATATTAGCACAAGGAGTCGTCAGATATGATTTCATGAGCCGTGCCAGAAAGTTGCGAGAATAATTTAATTGCAGTGTCAAAGTTCTTATTGGAACGTACCTTGGGGTCAAAGTTGAAGACCTGTTCAGGCCTTAACGGACACTCAAGACCGCATTTGCAAGTTCCCGCTGTTGTCAGGTACTCCTTCAGCTGATCCAGCGAACCCAGCGCCGTACTGCTTGGACTATAAAAAAAGAAAAGACAAAAATTATTTTTCCTCAATATCAAAAACAATGAAAAAGAAGAGAAAAAAATTATTTAAAAATCAATTTTCTAAAAATATAGAAAAAAAGTGTATATTTCTTGTTAAGTTTTTAAGCGAATTTTTTTCTTATTACGCTTTTATAGTTGAGTAGCTTACTCTAATCATGAAAAAGATTTCCCTTGACGCGGAAAATTGTAAGAAGACGGTTATAAAAGCCTCTTTCTCTCTCTCTTTCTCTCTTGGAAGAGAAAGAAAGAGAGAGAGAGAGAGAGAGAGAGAGAAGGAGGAAAGGCAGGCGATAAAAAACAGAGAACAGACGGGTTCATTGGCTTCTTGCTGTTTATACCGATTACACTCGACTTGCGAAGAGATTGTTAGATGCAGGGACTCTATTTGGGAGGCACTTTCAGAGTTTCCTAAACTAATAACCTCTGGCGTTATAGTCGGTCATTGAGTCTCGACACCCTATGATCAGCATCCCCCTTCGGTTTCCTTTCACAGGTTTCGGATTTGTTACCCTCGTCACTGGCCGCAGCTTCATACCAAACAAGATAATTAGATGTCAATTAATGGCGAATTTTACTCTTCATTTGACTCCAAAAGTAACTGACACTGCCACTTATCTAACATATATATTTTTGCGTAAGTAAAACAATTCACCTGCTCGATAAAAATTCAAAAAAAAGACTGTAGAACTACTTTTAACCCCAACTGGGGTATTTCGTTACCCCAAATAAAATAGATTCGACTGTTTTACCAACGGTTGATGAAACAGATTTGCCTGTTTTATCTAATGCTGATAAAACAGTTTTTGACTGTTCAAATTAATGATAATTCTATTGGTATTGAGAAGAAATATTTGCTGCATTCCAGTTTCACTCATAAAGTGAAATCTCACTGATTTCTTTAGGAATTAATTTTTATAGCTTTTCTAATTGAATGTGAGACTTATACAATGTAAGAGATATTAGATACTTTCAATAGTTTCCGAGTATCACATAACCTATACATATATAATATGAAAGCAGTGGCAGATCTGAGAAACGATTAAGAAATATCATTTCCTCCTTTCTACACGGAGACGTATATATCATAATTCAGATTTCTCATTTATAATAAAGGCTACATTGTGGTTATGACCTATCGCGTTGTTTTGTAATCCACATGAATTCTCAGCGCAAGATATATATACATGTAAATATAGTGTCAGTCGAGAGGTTATGGGAAAGCCTAGTCGCGTATTAATGTCACACCCTGTCGGTCAAATTGAGCACATGTGTTTTATAAACATTTACTTACACACTTGTTCTCCAAAGTATGATAATGTTTTAATACCGAGAGCAACGCCCATAGCTCTTCATGTGTACTTTCCAATCATTTTGCTTTCACTGCATTGCAAGAGAGTGTGCTGTGTGTTGATGCTCTTTTATTCCGCGCGCCCGTTTATTGAATCGACCCAGCCAAGCTATATACATGACGTGTTTACTTTTACCGCAGTCATAAACAAGCGAGAGTTCAGAAATTGATCATTTTTTCCCTTGTGGTGGCAGTTATACTGTTTTTTTCTTTTTCATAATTTGTTAATTACTTTTTTGTCATGAAAACCACCTGTGTAGAAATATCTCTATGAGGTCCCAATTTGGAATGGAACACCAGGTCCAAAAGGGGCCAGAACTGGCCTAATTGGCCCGAAATAGGGCTTTGTCCAGTTTCAAATAAGATTCCTTATTTTTACCAGAATTTAAACTCTCTAAACTGGCCCCTGCCAGGGCCATAAGACACAAGACCTACTTGGGTCAGCAGTTGGTCCTGATTCTAATCGGGCTTCGTTCTGTTGCCCCTCCAGAGCCTAATCAGGGACAGGACAGGTAGAGCGGGCCTTGGACAGGACCAGATCGGGGAGTCCCAAATTTGGTTTGTGTATTTTATTCCTGATTGGGACCAGGTTTCGGATATTTCTATCACAGGAAATCAGTGGAGATGCAGAAAGAATCTGCTGTGACAGCGAATTTTTTCCCCTCCTTCAGAAGATGTAAAGAAAATCGACATTCCAAGACGATGCTTTCCATTTGATATAAATTTCCACAAGGTTCGAAACGAGGGAAAAAAAGGATCTCAAAGCCCAAGTGGCAGTCGTGCATAAAACAAAATACAAGAGCGGGAGGGAAATTGAAGTCAAAAGGGGAATTCGGGGTCTCGAGATAAGTCGTCGTTCCGTTCATTGGGTGTCCCATTCCGTTTAGAGTGAATATGCGGACTTTGCTATGGAACCATGGAGAGTGAGGTAGGAAAACTGTGCTCGAATCTTTTTCCAAGGGGGAGAAAAGAGAGAGAATGAGAGAGAATGGGAGAGAGAGAGAGAGAGGTCTTATCTCGTAGATAATGCAGAACGGTATACCTGTAACCGCGGCAACCCATTTTCTGCTGCGCAAGCGAAACACGCCGCAACCGAATCAGAATACAGCTGTGATTCCATAAATAACGCTCTTCCACTTTCAAGAGGGAGGTATGCGCAATGAATTATATTTAGGAAGGGCTGGCCTAAGCTGCTTGTCCTCATAAAGTAGTCGACCGACTGTACAACAACCAGTGTCAGCCTTATTCAGTCACCCTCTGCTCCTCATCCTCTTTCTTCCATACTTCTGTCGTACGACTTCTCATTCTCCTACTCAAGTTCCATTTCCTCTTTCCTGGACCCCACTATTTCTTCGGCTCTCCTTCCTTCTTCCGCGAAATTACGTAATCATGCTTGTCCCAGACGTCGAGTCATGACTCCTTCCATAACAATCCCTCAGCCCTTCTTCTACCAAGGTACTGGTCGCTTAATGTCATTCGTTAAAATTTTACGACGTTAAGGAGTCTTTTGATACCTTGGATTGCTCCTTTAGAGATAACTATCTGAGATTACTGTTTTATCTTAAATTGTTTGAATTACTTTCTTTTGTTTAATTAACCTCCACTGGTGACCTGCTCTGCCCCCCACTTTGACTCCCTGTCCTGCGTGCAAGCATATTTCTCCACATAGTGGGGAGTCGATGAAGATTTCTTCGATTTAAAACTCGAAAATCATCAAAGTTGAGAACCCTTGCGCGTAGCAAGTGGGGGTAACGCGCAGCGCTCAGCAATTGGCTATCGCGCCGCATTTCCTCTGCGCGCGCAACGTTCTCAACCTCAGCAATTAAAAAAAACCCTTTTCAATCATTTTTCTCCATTTTCGTAAAATTGTTTCCCTGATTTCAAAATATATTCTTCCTTCCTTCCCCACTGCATATTTCATTTTCATATATTCGTAACGTATAATTAAATTAACAAATTGAAACATTTCATGTTTATTACAATAAACAAAGACTTTACAACTGAAGCGAATTTAATTCACATCTATCAGAGAGAGAGAGTAATTGGCGCTATTAATAATAAAAGTTGGAATTCAATGAATTTATTCGACTATCGACGTATACATGCGCGATTGGAATTTCCGCATATGTGTGAACGCTCGAATTAACATTTTCATAAAAGGGGCAATTTTCATCATAAATTTACCGGTGACTGACAATTATCGAAGCGATTCGTCGTGTCCATTGGAATTTCATGAGAACTTTTGCGCGCCGGCCAATTTCGATTGGTATTTTATTACAACGATTTGATTATATGTCGCAATACGATATCATATTCTGTACTATAATCCATACCCCCCTTTTATTCTATTTTTTTTCGTTTTTTTTTAATAACTCCCTCCTCTCGCTATTATGTGTGACGCAATGCGACTGGTTTTGCAATATCTAAAAATTCTTTTCATGTGCATATATGTAAACTAAACGCGTTTAAGTTTAAATGTTTATTGCTCCTGCGGGCATATTTCTCGAGAACAAGGCGCATGCGCAGTAACACAATTTTCTCGCAGATTTCGAGAGATTTATTCCAAACCAATTATATATATACGAGAACTGTCAGCGCCTTATTGAACGACAGACAAATAACTGACGAAACGTTGTGTTGCTTTTCCTGTGAAGAGTTGAGGCACAAATTTAACTTTGGAATGTTTTCACGCCACTTTCATCAGCAGTTATTCTCCGCAAAGCCGAACATTAGTTGATCTTTACTGACGGGTCATTGATCATCGGCTAATGAGACAATTCCCGATGCTAAATTTAAACTATTAAATTTAATTTTCCTCATTTAGATTATTTTATTAGCAATTAATTTATAATGACAATAACAATTAAAACAGCAATAATATTTATATATTATTAGTAATAAAATTTTAATTTTTTTGTCATTATTTTTTTACTATATTTTTGTTCGATTTTTTTTTGTTTTTATTTTTGTTTGTTTACTAATTGTTTTAAAGTTTTTATTGTTCGATTTTTGTTTTTGGATTTCTAGGTTGTTTGTTTCTATTTATAAAAGGAATATTATATAAATCAAAGTTAGGATTTATTTAGTGTGTAATAGATCGGAAAAGAGAGACGTCAATATATTGTGTTGAATAAGCAGTTAACCTTAATTAAGTCGCGCATCGCTTGGTACGTGTTTTGAAGCTCGAAACAACGATGCGACAGTGCGCTCAATACGAGAGACTAAATAATAATGAATCAATAATTCAGTATAACAATACATATACATAAATAGTGAAGGGAGTCTATATAATATTACAATACAGAATATGTTATAAATTTTCTATTATAACACAGAATATGTTATAAATTTTCTATAAATACAGAATGAGTGAATGAAATTTAAAAATAAAAAACAAAAAAAATGAAAAATAAAAAAATATGAAAATTAAAATAGTAAATGGAGATGATTTTGAGAAGGAATCGTCTTCTTGAATTCATAATATATATAATTTTTTTCACTGGGTAAAAACAGACGTATAAATGAGAGAAGTGTATATTACAAAAATGTATATAGCGAAGTATTTTCGCGAGAGCGGTCACCATATGCTCACAAGGACTACCTGCACCACCAGAAATAATTACCCCTTAATTGTAGCCTTCTCATTTCACAAAAAACTACACGGGACGAGTAACTTGTTTTCCTGACCCTCTCCGCACGTGTATAAACTCAATAATCACAAGTGCCGTATATTATTTTTATTCGAAAACTTTTACAAATTCATTACAGAAACATAATTGATACAAAATAATAATAATAATAATAATCATAATAATTGCTTTTAAAACAATTTTTATTAAAAAAATGCGAAGGCAAATCAACCTTTAGGTAAAAAATGGGGCAATATTGTGGCAATTTACGGCAAAATTAAGGCTATTTTTCTTAATTTTGCCGTATCAAAATAATATAATAATAATTATAATTATACAATAATAATAAATATAAGGAATAAAAACAAATAATAAAATAATTAATAACACCTATAAGCCAACAAGTATTATTTTACATCTTTTGTTTCCCATATTTTTGCTTAACATTATTTTTAATTTCAAAGAAATGATATTTTTCCTTGTAAAATTATTTTTTTGTACTTGAAAATAAGAAGAAAAATTTTCACTTCTTAATTTCCTGACACCAGACATGTGTGTGTGTGTGTATTATACTGTGAACTTGAGAGTTGTATTCCGCTCTCGAGGACGATTACACAAAATTAACTGTGTGTAGGCTTTTGAGGTAAAAGAAAAAAATAAAATAAAAAAAGGAAAGAGAAAAAAGTAACACAAAACTCTCGAACAAAAACAACAATCTTTGCACGGTTAACATTTTACAGCAGTACTATATACCCCCGTACGTAATTATGGTAGAGTCCAATGTTCCTACATTGCGTCCGCACATTGTGCAATTATAGCGTGCATGCGACCAAAGAAATGGGTGTTAAGATGACTTTAAAAATAACTTGCGTTTCATACCATTCTTAAAACCTGTGATTATCCACTTTTAAAAATTGGAACCGCTGTCCTCTTAATTTTTTTTCTTTTTTCTTTTTCATTTCTTCTTCCTCGAGCCTTTACAAAATGAAACGATTAAATGGAATTTCACTCTTGGAATTTTTAATAGAATTCAATGCATACTTTTCGATTTTAGGCGCAGGAAAAAAAAATTCACTTCTTTTTTTTAAATTTTATTTCATCTCTGCAATTTTTAAAAGTACTTCTCTGAATTAATTCAGAATTGAAATTTTTCATTATTAAATTATTATAATTATTACTGTTATTATTTCTTTTTCATTTTTTTTTAATAATAATATTTCCGGCATTAACAGTTTACGAAAATAACAAAAAATAAATAAATAAATTTTCTTTAATGAAGCCCAATTCAGAGGAAATTTAATGAACAAGCTTAAAAGTGAAATCAGCGCGACAGTTAAACAATATTAACCACCATTAAAATATAAAAGCATAATGAAAATCACCCCCTTTCATTAGAGGACAAATAAACGCGCTATTTACTGAAACAGTTTCCGGAAGAAAGTAAAACATCTGCCGCCCCCCCCCCCTGAAAATGTAAACAACACATTTCATCGTCGACTATTGAAAGTGAATAAAATTAATCCAGTTTTATTTATGAGAAAGGATAATGCACAGTATTTATATATTTTATATATGAAGCAGTAATCTATTTGATGCGTATTTTTTTTAATAATAACTATTAATTACGAAATTATAAACAAAATATTTAAAAAATAAAATATTTTATTTTAAATAAATAATAATAGTTATTATTATTATTATTATTATTATTATTATTATTATTATTATTATTATTATTATTATTATTATTATTATTATTATTATTATTATTATTATTATTATTATTATTA
>JUFY01027035.1:0-48487 GCA_001855655.1 Leptopilina clavipes | reverse complement strand
ATTTTTATTTGAACCAAATAAAATTTATTTGTTCCAAATAAATAGTTTATTTGGCTCTGAGACAAATATATCTTTTTTCTGGGTGTAACTTCGTTTAAAATCAAATTTTTAATTAAAGTTATGATTATAATTACATCCATTTATGAAAAAAACACAATTTATTTGTTAAAAAAAAAAATTATTACTTTATTTTCTCAATAATGAAAATTAATAATTTCCTAATAAATTCTTAAATTAATAATAATAATAAAATAATAAAATAATAAAAATAATAAAAATAATTAAAATAATTAAATAATTAAATTAATAATTTTCCAATAAATTTATTTTTAAAATTATTATTTAAAATCTCGAATATGAAATAATATATTATGTGAATTTCATTTCAAAAATAATAAATGTCAATTGAAAATGTGCTCTGTAAGAGATTAGGACTTTTTTTTTTCTTTTTTGAACGGTCGGAACACATTTATTGCAGTTTTCTATGAAAAGACTGAAATGATTGCGAATTAGTTACCTGCGTAATTTGTCTCTGTATAAAGCTTAAAAGTCTCTTACAAGTCTTTGAAATTGGTTTTAGAATTGAGATCGTATTCATACCATTCGTATCAAAAGAAGCATATCGATAATTGAATTGGATTTGTAATCTTCTTTTAATCAGACGTCTTCAATCTTAGATATGATCACGTCAATGTTTCATAAAGTCAACTAGAATATATAACTTCTTTCTGTAATTCGTATTTGGTTCTCTAAGTCCAATAATTTCAAATTCTCTTTTTCGAATTAATATGCGAATATTATATTAATATCTTATTAATAATATTAATAATATTAGTAATATTAATAATAATAATATTGTTAATGTTATTAATATTATTAATATCTTATATAATATTCTTATGTTTAATTAATAACCAGTTTTAAGGGAGAATATCTAAATATCGTTATGGAAGTGTTTCGACTTTTCATATTAAAATCATGAACATATAAAAAATTTTTAAATTCCAGAATTTCATGATGTTGCAAATTTGCTTTATTATTTTTTTTTTTTTTAAGAAAAGAAAAGGAAATTTTCTGCTCCTTAAGGACTTTTCTCTTGTGATTGTGCACATCTTGTCTTGAATTCCACACGCGTTTCACTTCACATTTCACTTCGTATTTCAGTTCACATTTCACTTGGAAATAAAGAAAGAAAGAAAGAAAGGAGAAAAGAAATAAAGAGAGAAAGAAAGAAAGTACATCGTGTAATACAGCGATTCGTTTCTCGCATGCGAATAATTGATTGTTTGCTTTTACTGGCTCAGTACTCTGTGTCAGAGTCGGGGTGAATATTTATAACAGTAAGATGAACGTGCAAGAGCAGATTGTGCGAAGCTTGACTTGTTTTACAATTATAATTGATATTCGAGAGACGTGAGAGTTATCCCAAAAAGAGAGAGATATATATATCCTTTTCCAAGTGTGAGAGAAAGTCCTCACAATCCCGGACCGGATTATATAAACTTCAAAGAAACGCTTTTGTGAAAGGCGTCTACCCTATCGAATATTTTAGAATGAATTTATATTATAAAGCTAGAGACGATTAAGAGAGACTATAAAATGAAGAGTGTTAATTTAGAATTGATTTTGGGGTACAAAAAACCACAGAGAAATATGTTTCATTTGAATTAAGTAAAAGTATATTTGTCTCCATTATTGGAGGGATCATTTTGAGAATAAACGAAAAATGAAAACTATTGTCAAATTGCAAATAATTCTGTATAAATGCATGAAATTTATTAATTACCTGATAAAAACAACACACTAGAGTTTTTTTTTGCAGTGATATTTGTTTCAAATTTAAAATTTATTTGGAAGAAATAAATAGATTATAGTAGGCTGTAAGAAAATTAAATCTTTTTTCTGCACCCAGAGAAATGTTTTATTTGAATCAAATATAATTTATTTGAGTTAAATAAAAGTATACTTGTCTCATAGCCTACTAGACAATTTATTTGTTTTATTTAAAAATGTTATTTGACACAAATGAAATTTTTAATTGAATAAAATTTTTATTTAAACCAAATAAAATTTATTTGGAACAAATAAAATTTATTTGAAACAAATAAAATTTATTTGGAACAAATAAATAGTGTAGTAGGCTCTGAGACAATTAAATCTTTTTTCTGGGTGATGATAGGAAAAAATTGTCAATCTTCTAGTCAATCTTCTAGACAAAAACTTTATAGCAAAATGTAAAAGAACGTGTACAGAATTTATTTGGAAATAAGCTAATTAAATTGGAACTCGTGTATTGTGATGCTTGGTCTGGGAATAAGTAAGAGCTATTAGTGAAGTTCGATCAAGTGCATATCGGCGAGTAATATCCATCTATATATAGACGGTCCGCTCGCTAGACGTTAGCTTTAATGACATTTGTACTCGATACGGTAGATGGATGGTGACGTCAACGTTCCATCACCTCATCCCAATTCTTGTTTCACCAGCAATCCGATACTGGTCTGATAACTAACGACGATAACTACTTGTGCTTTTGAAAATTGCTCCCTTGATCCTTGATTCAAAATACATTTTCTTCATTTACTGTTCGTTCTCAATTCTCACATTGAAAACAGATAAAAAAATAATGTCTAAATTCATCTTATAATAAATAAATTTTATTTAGCAAAAAAAAAAATAGAACTATTTTTTGTCTCAAATAAAATTTTTCTTTAAATCAAATAAAATATTTTTTGGCGCAAATAAAATTTGTTTTGAATGAAATAAAATAAAAATATAAAATTGATTATTTTTGTACTACAGATTGTAAAAGGATTTTAATTTCAATTTCCATTTATAATATTTATTTATTATTTGGAAAATACGAAAAAGAATTATTCAGTGACAATTAATTAACAATAACTTGATGAATAAAAGCTTTGACAACAATTTCTATGAAAATCAATCAAATCACATTTTGAAATTTTATCATTTTTCAAAAGCACTCTATAACAATTTATTCATTTAATATTAACACGAATAAATGTTGGATGAATACAAAATAATCTAACGTTGTTTAACAACCGTTGACCCATTTGAAAAGATTCTCCCAAAAAATGACATTGCGATATTCCATAAAAATTCGAATTAAAACAAATTCACAAACAATAAGATATCAAAAGTCCATTATGTCTGACTAATGACTGACTTATACTACTGAAATATACATAATTGTTTAAAATTGACCATTTTGTCTCACGTATAAGTCGAACTGTTGCTACTTAGATGAAGATGTTATTATGTTTGACTGAAGATTGACTTATACTACTGAAACGAAAATCCAAATTAATATGTCTGACTAAAGACTGATTATACTACTTATATTTTAAATTATTTCAAAATTTCTATTTTGTCTGACTGACATTGACTTATACTACTGAAACGGAAATTCCAGTTAATATGTCTGACTAAAGACTGATTTATACTACTTATATTTTAAATTATTTCAAAATTTTTATTTTGTCTGACTGAGATTGACTCATACTACTTAAACGAAAATTCAAGTTATTATGTCTGACTAAAGATTGACTAATACGACTGAAAGGAAAATTTCATGATAATATGTCTGACTGAATATTGACTTATACTACTTATATTTTAAATTATTTCAAAATTTCTATTTTGTCTGACTGACATTGACTCATACTACTGAAACGGAAATTCAAGTTAATATGTCTGACTAAAGACTGACTAATACTACTAAAAGGAAAATTTCAAAATTATGTGTTTGACTGAAGATTGACTTATACTACTGAAACAAAAATTCAAGTTAATATGTCTGACTAAAAACTGATTTATACTACTTATATTTTAAATTATATCAAAGTTTTTATTTTGTCTGACTGAGATTGACTCATACTATTTAAACGAAAATTCAAGTTTTTATGTCTGACTAAAGATTGACTAATACTACTGAAAGGAAAATTTCATAATAATGTGTCTGACTGAATATTGACTTATACTACTTATCTTTAAAATTATTTTAAAAGTTTTGTTTTGTCCTACTGAGACTGACTTATACTACTGAAACGATGATATTTTGTTAATAAAATATAAAATATTTCACTAAAAATCCATAATCTTATTTTCAGTTTGACATATTTACTGGGATCGAAGAAAGATTTTAATAGTCAGCTAAGTGACACCAATAAACGATTTACTTTCTTTGCACCAAAAGATTCAGCATGGAAAGCAACGCAAATCACATATCCGTCAACCTATAAAAAACTCTTTATGGATGACTTCAGTTATCATGTAAGTGAAAATTTTTAATCAAAATCATAAATATATATATATGTTTTATAATTATTTGAATTATGTGACATTTTTAAGAATTTAATTCATATTAAAGCAAAAACTTGCATTTTGTATATTTAGGCGACTCAAATTTTGCAAAGACATCTCGTGATATCGGATCAACCCTATACGATGAACCAATTGCTTAGCATGAGTCGCAATGGATCAGTGACTCTTTCAACAGCTAGAGACGTTCTTCATCTGCGCATCAAAGAATCCAGGAGTGGTAAGTTTATATATATATATATTTTTTTAATTGAATTCTTTAACTTTATAATTGCTTTATTAAAATTTAACTATATTAATATTACTATATAAACACAATATATATTATTACACAAAACATTCGAATAATCTATATATCGGAAAATTTAACACAGAATAATTTTTTATAATTATTATTATAAAATTTTATAATTTTTTAATAGATCTTTCATAGCTGAAGAAAATTTTCCCACATAAATTTAAATGCATTAAAGAAAAATCTATCAATACTTTTGTATTTCAATTTTGTGCGATTTTATTTACGAGACTGAAAAGAAATGAAATAAAGATTGTAATTGAAAAATACTTTGAAAAACAGCATAAAAAGAGAGAAAAAAACTCTGATTGGGCTGAAATTGAAACCAAAATCTTGATATCGAAGAAACATTTTTAAATTCATCCGAATTTATATTAGAAAATAGCTACACAGGTGAAAGGAGTGCACGTAAAATCTTTTATATGCCACAGTAGAAAAAAAAGATATAAAAATAAAATAAAATGATATTGCAAAGGTGCGATGAGATTTTTATTCAGCAATGAAAAGTCATCTAGATAAAGATTGTATATTCAATAAATTTATATTATATATATATTTTCAATATTATATGATTGACTCCTTTTGAGAAACAATAGATGATAAATCAAAGTTAAACCATTATATAATACTATAAATTTATTAGACATTCCATCAATACCTCTTTCACTATTGTCCTTTTTTCATTTAGATGAAAACGCAATTGTTCCAAACCCTTCCGGTCACTCCGGTGAGTTATAATAGACGCTAATCAGATTCGTGCTTTCACGTATTCTGTCGAATTTTACCTGCGCATTATTTTGAAAACAATTCTCAATTCAGAGTTAATTAATTTTTTTTATTTTTGAATTTTGTTTTTTTTAAATTATTTTGAAAACAATACTCAATTCAAAGTTAATCAATTTTTTTTTTTAATTTACTGCTCTTTTGAAATAATTCACTCTCTTATTCAAAATAATGCAAAAACAAATCTATTTAATTATATTCCTCGCGCGAAATGCACAAAACGCACTTAATTAAAACAATTGTTATTATTTGTATTTTCCATTATTACATAAGTGTTTGATAATTATTTATCTCTAAAAAAAAGAATACAATGATTTTTTCAGTTTGTGATAAATAAAAAAATAATTTTGATAATAGAGACGTAAGAATGATTCGTCAGTTTTGTCATTTTTATCAAAAAATCAAGGTATACATATACTGGGTGTGTCAGCAGTTTTTATTTTTATTTTTTATTTTTTTTGACATTCGCCCCTTGAACTAGACAATCACGGTGGGGAGAATTAATAATAATGTGCCTTTCAAGCGCCATTTAAATGCAAATTTCTTGATTAGCTAATTACTATACGTGCTTCATTCTACAAGGGTGGAAAGCAGAGCACTGAACACATTTTTAAAGCGTTTTTATTGTCAGTTGCTTTCTATTTTGCTCTGTTGTTAATTATATTATTGCGAAAGAAAGTTTAATAGAAATTTATTTTTTATTTTTGCTGGTAATTAAATTGAAACAAAACAATAATTCAGAGATCACAGTTTGTAATTCACCTTTTTCACCAATTAAAAATTTTGTCACTTATTCAATTTTGATAATTTTTTACTTTTTTCACCTTTTTTTCATGATTCAATTAAATTTTCGATATTTGAATGGATATTTCAAAAATAGTTGAAGTTACAATGTAAAGAACATAAAAAGCTCAGAAAAGTTGAAAGAAAATTTTATCAAATTTATCCATCGGTAATATTAATTTTCAATGAATTGAAATTTAAATGACTTATGAAATTCAGATAATTTAAAATTTGGATGTATTAAATTTTCCAAATTGAATAAAAATTCCATCAAAATTTCAATTGTATTTCAATTTTAAAGTGATTTAACTTTTAATCAATCCTTATTTTTATTCGATCAAAATAAATTTATTAATGGAAATTTTAATCGATTTCCAAATTTAATTCATCTAAATTTTAAATTATCTGAATTTCAACTCATTTTAATTTTAATCCATCGAAAATTAAAATTATCAAAATTTCTTTCAATTAATTTTATTTGTATGAAATAAATTTTATTTAATAAATTTTATTTAATAAATTTTATTTATTGAATTTTATTTAATAAATCTCATTTAATAAATTTTATTTAATAAATTTGATTCAAAGACAAATTATTATTTCACTAACAGTTTATTGGATTTCAACATAAAAATTATTTACTTCGAGTAAATATTTATTTGATAACCGACAAGTAATCGATTATTTAAATCAAAAAAAATTTTTGTTTTTAATACGCTTCTGAAAATTATTTCAAAAATAGCACGGCTTACGAAATTTAGAGAAATGCACAACCGCGCCAATGAAATTATTATTATTATTATTATGCATGTTATCTTGAATTTTATGAGGTTCTTTTTTGATTTATCATGAAATTATTAATTACTTTACATCAGTAAGAAATGCAAAATTTTCATTTTGCGCTTAATACCACTTAATAGTAATTTTTTTTGTAAATTTTGTTATAAAAATTAATTTTTACTTGTAGGTTACTTGCTAGAATGGCAGGATATCTCGATTAAAGTCGATCGTCCAGATGTGTCTTGTACCAACGGAATTATTCATGTCATTGATGGACCCTTCCTTAAAGACAGCGATGTACGAGTAACTGGAGGATCTGCTGCCGTTTTCGTCGCGACATGCTTGCCTCACATCTTAGTTTTGCTAGTGGTTAAGTGGCTCTTGTAAACATGACTTGAAAGTTTTAGTTACATCTAAAGATATTTTAAATGATATGAAATTAATCGATTCCGAATTATATGGCAAGAGTTGAGTTGAAAATATTAACAA
This sequence comes from Leptopilina clavipes, assembly GCA_001855655.1. NCBI lineage: Eukaryota > Metazoa > Arthropoda > Insecta > Hymenoptera > Figitidae > Leptopilina > Leptopilina clavipes. Next base: position 41,016 of record JUFY01027035.1, on the reverse strand, counting down.
AATAATATTAATAATAATAATTTAAAATCAATCTCTTTGCGAAAGAATTAGAAAAATTCTCGCAATTAAAAGCAAAAGAAGACAAGATGAATTTCATTTAGATTTTCTAAACCATAAAAACATAGACTCCATCAAGTTTACTAAAAGTGAAAAAAAAGTGAGAAGGCACAAATGAATATTTGTAAATTGTCACTTTTATAAAATGAAAGTCAAATCTTTACGATGTTTGTGCGATATCCACTTTTTTTTCTGGTGCATTCGACACGCACCTTTATTGTATCACGAATAACAAAGACTAAGGGAACAGTCTTTTTTTAGTCTTCAAATAAGAATAAAGGAAATTACATTATTTATTATCGAAATCGTTGCAAAAGAAAATCGACAACTTACGGGTGATACTCGTACCAAAATAACAAATAGTTAGTCGTACAATATAATAATTTAAATTAAATAAAAAGAAGAAATAAACTAAGAGAAAGTAACTTTTTGAGGGTGATTTCTTTCTTTGAGAAACAGAGTTTAAGACGAACGTGTCACTCTTATACATATATACATATATATACTTAAGTTTTATAAATTCACTCGATCACTTAAATCCAGTTTTAATACTGGAAAAGTTTAGATAAATCTGATCTATTAATCATTTGCAATTGATAGAACAGTTATTTTCAATATTTCTTATTTTCTGGTTTTATTTATTTATTATTATTTTTTTTTACTTACATTCAAAAATTTGTTGGAGCAACAAAATATATTTTTTTAATTTCGTTTATTTTGTATGAAATAGATCTTAATTTATAAAAAAAAATACTCAGTCTGTAATTATGTAATAGTTAGGAACAGTTAGCAAACTGCCCCGTTAAATGTTAAAAAGAAATTGAACTTTTTGGTCAATTTAAATAGTCCTTTTTCGATTTTCTTCAATTAATTTTTATAAAAGAAATGAAAGTTTATTTAAATCATATATAAGCCATTAAAAATAATTGTTTTAAAAAGCTTAAACAGTTAAACATTACATTGTGAATTTACAATTTCTCTACAGCTATATATTAGAAAAATATTAGAAAAAAAGACAAACTAAATAACCTCCTATTACATTCCATGGACAGATATAATAATCTGTGCGGTGAATAAATTTTGTTTGTTTCTAATAAAGAAAAAAAAGACAAATCTTAAAACGCCGAAGTAAACTCGACTTTTAGATGTAAAAGTATTTGAAAAATACTTAAAATTTAGAAAAACAAAATTTAAATGAAAAGTCGATGTTATCAATCTACACATATAATCTATGCATAAATTATAAAGAGATATGTATATTTAAACTTGAGAGCTATACACTAAAAAGAAAATATGAAAAAAAAAGAAAATGGAAAAAAAGTAAAAAAAGGTAATCAGAGTACTATCAAATGATACTTGTTGTTGGACTGTATATGATATATTAATATTAACTATTATATGTATACATAAACTCTAATTGCCACTGTTTGCTCGTTAGTCAAAAAGAAGAAAAATTGAAAATAGTAGACCTCTATCTCTCTGTATAGTTGTGTTTTAATGTTCAAGCTTGCTATAAAACGCGATTTTCACGTTCGACGTGAGAGAAACAAGTTTTGCTGTGCTCGCTACTCGTTCGTCTCTCATCAAAAAGTATATATTAATAATCATTATCATTGTTATAATATAGCTGATATGTAGCATCGATTGGCAAAGCATGTTCGACAAAGAAAAGGCTAAAACTAAAATAATTATAGATGACCTTAAATATACATTTTTTTTCTTCTTTTTCAACTAATCCAAATATTCAAATTTATTTCATTTCTTTCCAATCGTCACAAACATTTATAATTTTAAAAATTTAAACAAATTTTTTATAATTTCATTTCAAAATTTCAAGTCATTGGAGAATATAGTAAAAAAATAATTGAAAATTTGAACATTGAAATGAGTAAAACTGAATTTAATTTCACATAAATTTGACAAACTAGAATTAATATTAAATCTAATTAATTAGTTTAATGATTTAAAGTTAATCTTTTCATCACGTCGTGCCATTGCCATTGTATGTACATTTTGTAGATATACCAAAAACTAATGCCTGTATGAATAAGAAAAAAAAACGATTAGCCAATAATGAAAAATTGGTTAACGTCGAGTTCAGTTACCGGGTGTCTGATAAGTCAAAAAACAATCGATCATTTTCTAGGGTCTCATTTCTAAAAAAAATTTCAGTTTCAAATTTTAATTTTAATTTAAAACAAAATAAATGGAAATGCACCCTGGAAAATTATAATATTACGATTGTTTATATAGTGACACACAAGAGTTTTTGATAAAGGAAAAAAAAGGAATTCAATTAATTTAACAAAAAATAATTATTTTTTAAAATTGCATTTAATTTTTTTTTTTATAATTTTATTTGTACCTAATAAACTATTCTGAAAATTTCCTCACAGCAATAAAAAATATTCGGTGTAAATTAGGCTATTTGGTAATAAAACATTCTTGAAATAAATTCTTAAATTAAATTCTTAAAATAAATTCTTAAAATAAATTCTTAAAATACATTCTTGAAATCCAATTCTTAAAATAATTTTTCAAAAAAGTATCATCCTAATTTCCCCGAAAATATTCAGTTACTGTGAGCGCGCAGAATGTAATGTTCATAAGTTACATTAAATTATTATGACAAAAATGTTTTACTATTTAAAAAATAATTCTTATTTGTGAAATCACATTAGAAATTCCTATCTTGTAATATAGTTTTTTTTTTTTAATGTAACTAAGGTCCAATTTTTAAAACTTTAATAAAATGAAAATTTTCAATTTGTCAAGGTATATAAATTATTTATTTATTGCTTTTTTTAATATATTTTAAAAATACATTTAAAATTTTTACATTATCGCCGATAGTATAATTTTTATCTATATTAAGATAAAAGAGACAAAAATCAAATAATCATTAATAAACTTTTACAATCATATGTATATGATCCGTAAATAATGTTCATTAAAAAACAGTGCGACTGAAATGATATTAATTGTTGTAAATTGCAATAAGTTATGATTCAGTAAAACTTCATTTGTTAGTGATATAAGAATAATCACAAGCAAAAGCGTTTTTTTTTCTTTTTTTTAGTATGAAATATCCTGCCGCATTCACGATTTTGTATTAGCTGATATAAAATCAAAAAGCTTTTATACCTACACGTATACATACTTTGTATATAACTCAGCGTTTCTTTAAAAAAAAAAAAAGAAAAAAAGAAAAAAATGATAGAGGCGTTTCTTCGTAATAATAAATATTGAAAAAAATGAATACAAAGAGTTTAAATTTATTGAAGATAAAATACACGCATTAATTAATTAACATTCTATAAGAAAACGCGTTTGATAAATTTTAATGAGCTAACGAATTTGTGGAAATTAATAAAAGGTATTATATATAAATTAAAGAAAAATAAAAGTATCAGATAAAATATAATATTGTTTTTAATGTTTTACAAAATAATTAATAATTTGACAATAATTTTAACTTGTACTTTTATTTTTCTTCAAACTTGAAAATTATTTATTAGCTCTAATTATACAAATATAAAATGAAAAATTTTATATATATATATATATAACTTATTACTAAAGTAGGTGAAACAAATCAAATTTACATAAATACCTTATAGAGCTATTTGTAAAAAAAAGTATTAATTTTCAATGATAATAATATATATTTTAGGTATAATCTTTAACAGATTATATAACTTTTCTTTGTGTTTCTTATGTGTATTAACTTATTAAGTATTAGGAATTTCTAGTTTGTGCTTCTTTACTTTCTGTAAACATGATTTTACGAAGAATAAAAATAAAATGAAAAAAATAACACCTACAATTGTTGAAAATTTTAATAATCTCATGTTAATATTTGTGTTTATAAATAAATAAATTTGCGTATAATAAATATAATTACATTATAGGTATTTAATAAAAAATCACTATCTTATAGAGTTTTTTTTTTATAAAATATATAAATATATAATTTTATCTTACAATTTTTTGAATGAAATTTTGATTAAATAAATAAACTTAAATTCTAAACATTTATTTATTTATTTAATGAATATGTAATGTTATATATATTGGAAAAAACGTGAAAAATGAAGTCAATTTTGAGGAATTTTAATTATAATAGAATCCTGGTTGCACGAATAGTGCGATAAACAAAAAGGTTTAAAAATTGTTGTGCTTGGAAATAAAAAAGTTACTGTATTGATAGAATACTGGAAAGAACAATTGATGACATTCAATTTTGCATCCATTTCTAAGCTAATCTGAAAATAAAAGTATTCAAAATTTAAAATATTATACATTGAGAAAAAAATTTATTTGATTCAAATAACCGATTACTTCTCTATTATCAAATAAATATTTACTTTAACCAAAATAATTTTTATTTGAATCAAATAAACTGTAATTAAATCATTAATTTCTGTATATAAATCAAATAACTTTTATTTGACTCAAGTAAATATTATTTGACTGAAATAAAATTTATTTAACTCAAATAAAATTTATTTGAAAAAAGTCAAGTAACTCGCTTTATTTGAATGAAATAATTTTTTTTTAGTGTATTATTATTATTATTATTATTATTATTACCTGGTCTGATGATAAATTCACTTTATTTGGAATTTGGTAAGTGTCTAAATCGTAGAGTTGAATATTGTTTTCAAGTATAACACCTGAAGATTGGTTTAAAAATGATATATTAGAATTCGTTCGATTTTTAATGGTGAATTTTTTCATTGATGTCACCGATTTTATTCCACTTGATAAAACAATCCCATGAATTACATAAATTGTTATTAAGCACAATAAGGTGTGGCGTTTTTCATTTTTCACAGACTTACTCATTTTTAAAATGACACATTTTAATTATCTACTTTTCACAGTTTGGTTCATATCTTTTGATTGCGCTATATTTAACTGAAAGAAAAGACACACACATATATATAGTATATATATTTTTTTTTTATTTTTAGAATTCATTACTTAAGAAATTTATTTATTTATTACTTTTATATTCATTTTATATTTATAAATTGATGTTTAATATTCCATTAAATATATTATATTTTTTATATGATAATAACCTAATACAATATAGCAAATAAAATGTAATGTAATTATGTATAATAATAATAAGAATATTATTATTTTTATCATTTTTTTATTGTAATAAATGTTTTCGATTTAAAACATACAGAGAATAAAGTATATTTATTCTATTGATTTATGTATTTTACTTTATAGATAAAAAGGAGAAAGGAAATTTTAACTTTATTAAAGTTTATTCACAAATTTATTGCAAAGATCTCTTGAAGAAATAGGGCATTTATTTAAAATGCTTTCAGAAAAGATATTTTTAAAAAAGTGCGCTTATTATGACCAATGAGGTTGAATTTTGTGAGGCATGCGCAGTTATTTTGATGGACTGTTGGCCTCCAGAGCATCTATAAATAACATAAATAATAAGATAAATAATAACTATATATTAATTAAGTAATGTATATTTTATAATTTCATGTGTATTGTCTTATTCTAATTAGATAATATTAATTTTCTCTTTTAAATTATTTCATATTTGAAGACAATAAACATATAAGACATTCTGGACATAGTTAACCTAACCTAATATGGTTGTGTGATATGTGTGATATAATGAATTTAATTAAATGCTCTATTTATGTTTATCTAAATGAATTAATCTGTTAAATATTTTAATAAGTGAAGCTATTTATTTCTTCAATTGAAAATTAAATATCTAAATAGCATTTTTAGTTAAACTGAGAAGAAAAGTCTGAAGTTTTGTTTTGAAAAAATCATTAAAACATCAAAATGCAAAGTGAAAATGATATTAAAGTTAAAATTATGTCGAAAAATGGCTGTGTAACAATGACTCTAAATTCCCTTTGTCAAATGCACCAATTCAAACAAAAATTAGCAGATTCGGCTGGTATTCCTGTGGATTCTGTTGTGATTAGTAAAGGTTACTTAAAACCTCGAGAGATTGTAGATTTTAGTATGGCAGATGCTAAAATCTCAGACTGTAATATCGTTAATGGTGATATATTTTATGTTAATGAAAAACCACCGGGAGAAGTTAAACGTGAAGACGTTCCAAGAAATGAAGTAATTAATACTGAAATATTTGGTGAAAACAATGGAATGCTTTTGAAGAAAGTTGTTCCTGGAGACAATTCATGTCTTTTCACTAGTATTGGCTTTGTTATCAACGGTAAATATAATTAACTTTATCGAACTATTGAAATTTTCACAATTGTACATTACCTATACTTTTGCTTTATTTACAGGTAAAGTTGAACCAGCTTGCGCTAATTATATGCGAAGTCTAGTAGCAAGTGCAGTAGAACAAGATTCAGATGAATTTTCTGAAGCCATCCTGGGTATGCCTAATGCTGAATATTGCAAGTGGATTATGGAACCTGATGCATGGGGCGGAGCAATAGAATTATCCATTCTTTCCAAGTACTATGGAATAGAAATAGCTGTCGTCGATAGTATAAATGCCATAATCAACAGATTTGGCGAAGATCATCATTATCCACTTCGAGTTTTTCTCATGTTTGATGGAATTCATTTTGATCCCCTTTATCTAGAACGAGAAGTACGATTAACAATTTAAGTTGCTTTTTTTAGTTATTTTAATCTATTTTTTCCAAGTACATAAATATCTCATTAAATAAACGTATTTCATTGAATTAAATTTTTTTTAGGGAGAAGCAAATCAAACAATTTTCCAATCCGATGACAATAATATATTACAACAAGCTGCCGAATTGGCAAAGGAAGCAAACTCTAGTCGTCAATTTACTGATGTTCAAAAATTCACGCTCAAGTGCTCGGACTGTGGTGTAATGTTTAGTGGACAAGTTGCTGCTTCTAATCATGCCAAGCAAACAGGTCATACTAATTTTGGTGAGGTAATGCCTTAGCATAAAAAAATAATGCGTTGGTATACAGCTCAAAAAACAATCCCAATGTATCACAGAATTTTGTACAAACAGCATTTAGTTTTCTCGTAATACATTTACTTTAGTGATGAAAAACTATATTATCTATAACAGAACTTGGGCCTTAATTTCTTTTAATTGTAAAAAGCAATTTTTTTCATTTAAAAGTTAATTATTAATTTAAAAAAAATGTTTTGCATTTGAAATCGAATTTCGAAAAAAAAAATTTGCAATTATACAACAAATTTTAATCTATGAAATGAAAACACTTAATCTGCAACTATAAATTATTAAAGCAGTCGATAGAATATTTATATCAATATTTCAACAAAAAAAATTAAATTAGGATCAAATCTATGATATTTTGATTACTGAATACTGCAAAAAATTTATAATAATTGTAAATTATTGTATACATTTATTTCTATTGTCAATGTATGTAATGAACGAATTTTGAAATTAAATTACTAATTAGAAGTAGTTATAGAATATAAACGTAAAATTTTGTTGTTGCGCTCTCAATTAATGATTTTAAATCTTACATAAAATTTTTCATAACAAACTTATAAATGTTTGTTTCTCGTATGTTACATTTCTTCAAAATAGTCCACATTATTAAAATAAAATACTTTTTTGTATTATGTATGTATGTATGAATGTGTATGTATTATTTTTGAATCAATTTTTATATGAATCTTTTAAGAAATTAATTTTATACAGATAATTATAACACAAGTGGTTAGAAAGAGTCCGATATTTTCAGCTAATAATTGATCTGTAATTTAATAGATTGTTTATAATATTTATATTATAGTGCAAAATATCTTATGTGATGTATTTCATTATAATAAATTTGTGAGATTGAAAGAAATAAATGCATAAAATATTTACATATTATCCTTAAACATTTTTTAATTTAAAATTTTCCAGAGTGTGACCTGTCAAAAACGGTTGTCAGTCTGTAAATATATTTTTAAAATATTTTAAAATAAAAATATGAATGAATTTTTTAATTAAAAAAAATCAATAAAAATATTAACAATGATAGATATTGAAGATTTCTTCATTGCTTTTATGTGGCGCTGTTAGCAATTACTGGAGAAATCTAAACTAAAACTAACTAAACCATCATTTTTCAACTCTTTTGTTGCCAAGTTTGACTTGTATATGTAATGAGTTCTTGCTAGTTCTGTCAATTGCTGTCATTAGACTTTTATTTCAACACTTTGTAATTTTCATGTTTATATGTATATGTAAAGCGTTATTTTGCGAAACTTGTTGTTATTGCTTTTGACAAAAAATCTCTAAATCAAACTGTGACATTGTCAGTTGAAGTTGTAGAGTTGTAATGTTTTGTGGTGCCGAATCCAGGGTAAAATGTTGATAAATCCGTCGTCAACGATTGTCACTCCACCAGAAAACAATTTTTTGACAAACAGGTGAAGATGGAAGATGAGGCGGACATCAGGGAACAGCTGTTTCACAATACCGTGAGAGAGAATATTGTAAGTGTAAATAATTTATTTTTTCACTTCATCAAAACTTTTGTATTAATAATGTTTACCAATGATCAAAGTGTCATTAACCATCTGAGCCTTTTGTAAATTATTACCCAATAATAATTATTAACATTTTAATGTCAAAAAATTTATTAAACTTGTAGATTTTGCAAAAATTTGAGGTTAGGACACGTCATTGTCAATCCTTTTTTCAAATTTGTTATTTGTTTTAAAATTTAAAATTATAATACAGTCGCACTTATATATTCAATTAAATTTGAATAAATAATGAGCAATTCATTATTTAAATTCATCTACTGTAATGAGGTTATTTATTTAATTTAAAAAAAATAGTTTATTAAGGAATTTAATAACAGTTTTTTTGTTTACATATATTTACAATTGATGTTGAGTATTAGTTTCATCTAAAAAAACGTTTTAAAATATTAAAATCTATTCAAATAAAGCACCGTTATCTCTCAGTTATTGATTGCTGACCTCGACATCTAAATTGCAAAGAAGAATCCGTTTCACACGTTGATTCTTTAATATAAACGTATACGTATAAACAAGGATTACTTCGATTGTTAGAGTAATAGATTTGTGCATACCAACCGCAATGTAATTTTGCTATAGCTATTGTTTTTCTTTAAAACTGGGCTCGGTCACTATTGTATGTTTTTAAACTGGTTTTTAAGAATAAAATGAACTTTACAATTCTTTATCAAACATTTTAAAAATAATTCGTATTTATTTCGAAATAAGTGCGTATACATTGATTATCATTATTTTTCTATATCAAGAAATGAATTTTAATTGATTAAAATTGTGGTAATTTAAGTAATATTTTTATAATCATTTTATTATTTAATTTATTTATTATTATTAATCGTATTTTCAAAAAACATTGCTCATATTCCAGATATAATGCTTTCTCTATTTTCTAGTACTCCTTGCGAGGAAAATTTCTAACTATAAATTGCGGTATTTTCTATTAAATTCTTAAAAGTACAGTTTTCAACACTAGTTAGTGGATTTTAAATTTCTTTCCATATAAAGAACAGCAAAGAACGAAAATGTTGATTTAATGATGTATATATAGAAATAATATTGAAAACTATCGAATTTTTCATAATCCATTTGTAAAAATATTTTTAAAAATATAAAACAAGACAAACATTTTTTTTTTACATGAAATTTATAATGGATGTTCTGATTGAATTTTTACATTGTTTGCATAATCCCTTAAAAACAGTTGGTTAGATATAATAGATCTTAGTAAAACCTGACAAGTGCAGATTATACAAACAGAAGCCAGCTTTATACAAATTTGTTATCTAGACATTTATTATTTATAAATTTTTTTTGCGTATTTAACTTTCTCACTGGAAAGACTGATACATTTAGAGCATTTAGATATATTTAGATTTCTATATTTAGATTTACATCTTAAATATTTTTAATTTTTGACTAAAGGTTAATTAATTGATAAAATTATGTTTATCAGTTTTATTGACAATATTAAAAAGTGTTTTGGAAAGTTGTGAATGCTAAAAAATTTCTAAAGAAAAAAATTTGTACTGCCGACTATATTTATAATTGTGTTAGAAAACACGGAAGTTTGCCAAAAACTTCAAGTTGCCATTGACTGCTTTCGAGAGAATGTCATTGCACTGAAAGGAATGCACTCATTACTGTCTATATTTACAGATATTCCTACTCCTCTTTCTCTTGTTGTACATCTCGAGCTACGCACTGATTGCCAGATTCAAGAAAAATGATAGAGAAGACTATCTTTCAGTGGATGAAGATGAAGCACTTGTCTACAGGATTAGTCTTTGGCTCTGCTCTTTCTCTCTAGCAGTGTCAATAGGAGCAACTTTATTGCTGCCTCTCTCCATTGCAAGCAATGAGGTTCTCATTCTTTATCCGAATAGCTACTATGTCAAGTGGCTTAACAGCTCTCTTATTCAAGGTAAATTTATTAAGAAAGTATTATATTCATTATTTTATATTTACAAATTTCGCTATGTTGAGTAAACAAAAAATTTTTCCCTTTTCATTTACAGGATTATGGAATCACGTGTTTTTATTTTCGAACCTTTCCCTTTTTGTTTTCCTTCCGTTTGCCTATCTTTTTACAGAATCGGAAGGCTTCGTTGGATTCAAAAAGGTAATTTATTTTTATTGAGAAAAAAAAATATTTAAATTAGTAATAATAATAATAATAATAATGATTCTAAATCGTTTTAGGGGATCATGTCTCGAGTTTATGAAACTTTGACAGTTTTATGTCTACTGGGAATGCTGGTATTGGGAATGACTTACGTCATGTCCTCCCTTATTGACTACCAAAAATCAAATCTTCACACATTGCTCAGTAAGTATTTTTAAAGAAAAAGAATATCAACTCTATTACTCTATTTACTAAAAATTGCACTGTTAATTTTATTTACAGATTTATGGAGTTATTATTTACCATTTTTATATTCATGTGTTTCTTTCGTCGGAGTAGTCATGTTATTGCGTAAGTAATACAATTTTGTCTAAAACAGTACAAGAGAAGATCTAGTTTTTTTGTCATTCTAATATTTAATCAATTTTTAACGTTATTAATATTTTTTTTCAGTATGTACACCAGTTGGATTTGTTCAACTTTTCGGTGTCGTTGGTTCATTCCTAGTCAAACCGCAGTTTTTAAAAAATCTTGACGAGGAATTTTTCGCCTTTAGATTAGAAGAAGACTGTTTGAAAAGAAGGCAAGTATTTCACTTACTCAATTATTCTAAACTAAAATGAAAAATAATTTTCGTTTTGAAAGTGATTCTATTTTTGTTTTTTATTTTTTACAAATTTCAGACTTGAACAAGCAAAAGCAACTGGAAAATCGTATGTTTCTCCAGTACCAATGTCACCACCCGAGTGTGATGTATTGGCTCATGACGACGAAGAACTTCTTTGTCCAAATCCAGGTCTTATGAGTCTCCGTAATGGTGCTTTACAGAAAGGCCTCTCCCAAAGATTAAAAGATATACAGAACCGTAGAAAAGTTCTTGACACAGAGAGAAGAACTTGGTGGGTTCGAAGAACTCTTGTTTATCCTTTAGCTATGTTAGCTTTACTTATTCTATCGACAACAACAGCATTACTCGCTGTTCAAAACACTTTACAATTGCTCATAGGAATCAAAGCATTACCGCTAAGCACTAGGGTTTGTATAATAAGATAATAAGTACATACGTTGGAAAATATACGTTTTATTAATCGAATCAAAATTTTATTAATTTTATTCTTGACATTTTAGCAATTCACTTTGGGTATAAGTTCACTTTCGAAACTTGGCCCTATTGGAGCGGCAATTGAGGTAATTGTAATTTTATATTTGGCCGCTACCAGTGCCATTGGATTATATTCACTTCCTGGTATCAAAAGGGTCCGTCCTCGACTTTACTCAACTCAACTCACGCATCTTATAGCCAATTGCGTTCTTCTAATTGTCCTCAGTTCTGCTTTACCACTTCTTTCGAGAATAATAGGTACATTTTATTTGCCTAATGATAAATAGATTGAAATTAAATGTTAAATTGTTTATTATTAATTGTTTGCAGGTATGACAAATTTTGACTTGTTAGGCGACTTCGGAAGCATTGAGTGGCTCGGAAATTTTAAATTGGTTTTATTCTATAATTTAATATTTGCCATTGCCACAATAGGATGTTTAACCACAAAATTTACAGCAACCGTTCGAAAAGAAATTTACTCCAGGCTAAGAAGCAGTGTCACTGGAATTTTTAAACGTGATTCTAAAAAGAGTAACTTGGGAATGTTTTCTGTAAAAGAAGACTGATTATAATATAAGAGAATAAAAGATAGTATATTTGACAAATAAGTAATAACGAGTACATAAATTATATTTTTCAATGAATTGTGAGTAAACAAAATTTGCTACCCACGCGTTTCTTTTGCGAAAATATTTGAGTGTTGCGTTGAATCATTAACTTGTGAGAAAAAATGTCAGGAAAAAATTTAAATAACGATAGCTTACGATATAATAGCTATTTTAATAGTAATTTATATAAAAAAAAATAAATTATTACATTCAAGCTTTAGCCAAGGGCACTAATAAGATTAAAAATGCCCTGTTCTGATTAATTTCACGATATTGTTTTCAGTTTTTATACTTTTATTCAATTTTTATAAAAAGAACATACTACGAATCAAAATTTTTATACAGTTTTTTAGTGAACACTAAAATGGTATTATTTATGAAACAAGTATTTTTAATTTTATTTTGTTTTATTTCAAATAATTTACTTCAACATTATTCTCAATTTATCATTAATTTTCAGGTGAAAAAGTCTTTTCTTTCTCAAGTATAAATGATGTTTGATTTAATTAAACTAAACTTGGGCATTATATTGCTATTTTCGAATAAATTATTTATTAATTTTGCCATCAACATTTTTAATGTATATAGTATGAAAGTTAAAAAATTTATGTATAATTACCGGGAAAAAAATGTATGTTTCAATGTATATTGACTGCACTTTGAACGCCGTGTTCCAGAATCAAGATTTTTTATCTTTAACGTCATTTATTTATTAATTTGTGGATAACAAGCGTTTTTAAATTAAGTTTAAGCAATAAGTAGATTTATAAGATTTTTATGATATTTTACAAGATTTAATGTGATACCCATCTTGTCATGAAGACAATATTAGTATATATACACCGGCACTAGTATACTCACTTTTTATGTATCTTATTAAAGTTATGCATTATCTTTGTTACTGAATATTGATAAAAACAAATTTATTTCAATAATCAAATAAAAAGTGTACCTAGATAATAACAATATGTGTTGCATAACGTGAGAGTTTCTGTGGCTTAATTTTATAACACTGTAAGGAAAATGTAAAATAATAATTAAAAATCGAGCCCAAATTACCAGTTAATACAAAATTGTATTATTTTTTGTGAACATGTCGCTTATACATAAATATATAAATTTTAAGTGACCTTATCATATTTATCTATAAGTTATTTAAGGTAGAATTCTTCAATATGTAATTTTCAACATACCCAATAAAAATTAAATAAAAATAAAAATAATATTATAATCAATTCGTAGTTTGAAAAAAATTTATTAGTATTCTTTAAGAAACAAAATTTTGCTTATAAAGTAAATAAAGAATTATAAAACTTGACTAAAGTGTCTATCAAACAGAAACTTGCACTTCTACTTCTACATTTTTCTCTACATTTCTTTTTCTTTCTTTTATTCTCTTTAAACCAAATTCTTTTAAATATATGGACGTATCATGACAAGCCATGCCTGGTCGTATAAGTTTATAATATCCTGGTTCACTTAAGTCAATTATAGTAGATCCAAGTCTTTTTTTATCTCTTAACATTGTCTTGTTGGGATTACCATAGAAAATACCACCTAGTGAAGGCCACAAATTTTTAAATTCATCTGGATGTAACGTACTTGGACAATTACTTTCATTTGCACTTGTAAGTGCTAAAGGTTCTCCAACATATTTAATGACACTCCGTAAAAATCGTGAGTCAGGTATTCGTATACCAATCGTTGAAATACCTGGATTCAATTCTGGATTCAAATTATCGGTTCTCTTTACAACAATAGTCACAGGACCAGGTAAAAGTTTTTCCAACAGATCTATAGGTAAATGAGAGATTTCACCCCATTTACTTATTTCTGAAATATCACTGACGCAAATTGAGAGAAATTTATTTTCATCTCGATGTTTTATAAAATTTAACTGCTGAACAGTATAAGTATTTTGAGCACGTCCTGTCAAGCCATAAATTGTATCTGTTGGTACGGCTACAATCTTCAAATTTTTAATCAACTCAACTGCAATTCCAACACTTCTGTCGCCACCGCAAAACCAATGTTGATTATTTCTTGTATTTCTTAGTTCTTTTCTAGCCGCTTGCTGAATATCCTTTAGTGGACCAATATAATCTGGATTCATCATCGTTCTTTTAATATTGTAGTATAAGGGAAACTGCAAATTCTACAACAAATGAAATCATTTCAGTTGAATAATGAATAATATGTATTTTACAGATGATGTTTAATAAAAAATACCTACCTTTATTCGCGCCAATTGTGTCCACATTGTGGATTACAACATTTATAAAATGTAGTCATTGGTTCATCAGCAGAACGTGTTTGAATTTGCATGAAATATGCCCGAGGGTGAGAACACTTTGGACAACGTTCTTCTGTAGAATCAACGTTTTCCCAGGCAGCACTTCCTCCTAGAACGTCATCAACTTCCTTTAGCTTAGGATAAGTTCTACTGCTTAATTTTTTTGAAACGTTGAATATATACGGACAAGAGTTACAAGCGAAACGAAGACGGTCCGAACTTTCAATACGTATTCTATTTGAACAGTTGGGACAAAATAGTAACATATTTCAAAAACTAATCTTCTTGAAAATTGGAAAAAACTATTTAAAAGCCATCTGTAATTGAGAACACTAGTTGAGTAACACTAGATAAATTATATTATTAGAAAGAAAATAAAGTAATAACAGTAAAAGTTTCCTATTATACGTACCTAAAGCAATTTAGAAAATTTGTCAACAAAAACCAATATTTTGAAGATTAGAATTAAAAACTTCCACACAAAAAACACTCATTTCATCATGGCATGCTGGAATTAAGATATAGGTTATGTTTATATTACTATATTACATAGATTTCTGTCATTTCTGTTAATTCAACAAGTTTTATTTTTACAAAAACAATAATTTAAAAATCAACTATTTCTTAATTGATATTTGTATTTAACAATTAAACTTGACGGAGAGTTAAAAATTGATGAAATTTTTATGACAATTATTGACATCATTTGTATTGATGTGGTTGTGACTTCACACAGACAATAACAGCTGACAGCTAGGTTTTTAATTTTTAACGTTAATAATGTAACAATGTAACATAATATTAACATTATAAAATTATTATTCTTCATTTTATTATTACGTTATAAACTTTAAATGCATAAATTTTTTTAGAAATTTCTTATTAAAACTAAATAATTTAAATGAAATAATCATTTCATTTTTCAAATGATCCGCTGTAAAAGTGGCGCTCTACATCCGGTTAAATTTATTTTATTTTGTTCTTGTTCCATTTCATTCCATTTCCATATTTCACTTTTCCACTGATGTTACACTCAGGTTTATTATAGCCACTGTTAAATCGTTTTTTGTATTTTTATATAAACGGTATAAACTTACGTGATATGATACTTATTAAACAAGTCTAAATTGTGGTACGTGAAAGTGACAATTAATGTGAAACGTTATCTATAATGATTAATGTATAATTAATAATAATACTGATATTTAACATCTCGCATAACCTCAATAACAGGCCACAATGTTTCAAGGGTGAGAAGTGTTTTTATAATTGATAAATATATTATAAATGAATTGTTTGTTGTAAAATATATATATATATATATATATTCATCACGATTTTAAATTGATAAATCTAATTTTCTAAGAAGCATGTAAAAATTTATATTGTTATATTGATATATTAATAATTAATAATATTGATTGATGCATGTAGATTTCGTATATTTTATTTTAGCGGCAAACTAATAAAATTTGTTTTTAACATCAATTGTACATTTATTAATGTTAAATACAAATTCTTTATAATACATTAAAATGTAATTTCAATATACAATGTAATTACAAGATTAAAAATTGTCTAATGTATGTCTTTTTTTTATAGGTGCAAGTCTCTGTGTCTTGCTACTTTTCGACCTCAGACACAGTTGCATAAAAAGTGTATAAGTTCATTATCTAAATCGGAAATTATAAAACGAAGAAATGTACTCTTCGATGCGGAGAAAAAGCAACAAAGATCAGCCGTTGGGAGGATAGAGAAAATAGAAGTAAAATATTTGTCCCCACAGGCAGAGGCGACTTTAGTGATGAATAAGAATATCTCAACACCATATGATTGTACAAGACATATATCTTCGAGTGTGTCAGCAGTTGCAGCCTTGGCGGTAGTTGACGGTAAACCCTGGGACATGAATGAGCCATTGGTCAATAATTGTGAGTTAAAAATTTTAACTATGAGTACTCCAGAAATAAAGGAAGTGAACAATGCTTTCTGGCGAACTTGTTCACTTATTCTTGGTTACGTTGCAAATTCTGCGTTTAAAGACAATGTTGAAATACATTTACACAGCTTTTTGTATCCAATCATAAAAAGTGGAAGTTTTACATATGATGTTCATTTAAATCTTCCTGAATGGATACCAACGCAAGCTGAACTATTAGCAATGTCTGCATTATTCAAAAAAGTTTCTGATAAACAGTGGCTTTGCGAAAGGTTAAAAGTTCCTCCCAATGTGGCATTAGACATTTTTCAAGATAACCCTTTCAAATATCAACAAATACCAAATATTGCTGATAAAAATGATAATATGGTAACACTTTATCGAATAGGTGATCACATTGATATTAGTAAAGGTCCAATGGTAGGAAACACTGGCATAGTAGGTCGCTGCTCGGTTACCGCTGTTCACAAATTAAAATCAGAAGATGATGGCGAAAATTTGTATCGCATTCAAGGCGTTGCAATACCAAGGGGTGCAACATTAAATCACTTTGCATATGGAATTCTAGAAAAGAGGGCTAAAAAATGGAATTTTTCAAGTTTAAAGTGGAAATCAAAGTCGACAGAACAAGAGGAAGCGGAAGTTAAGCTAGAAGCTACTGCGTCGCAATAATGAAATTTTCTTTAAATAAGATTGTGTAAATAAATTTTTAGTACTAACTTCTAAGGTATGCAAATTTTATTAACTTGTTACACATTAAATTTATCATCATCTATTTTTCTCTAAATCAATTTCAGAATTATATAATGTAACCTTTTTTTTCTATTTGAAATGCAGATCCTTAAATCAAAATTTAAGTTTAATTTTTAAACTTGCGTTATTACTCTTTACGTTAGTTAAAAATAATCGCGAAATACTTTATTTTACATAAGTTCTTAACAATACTAATTATCAACATTTAAAAATAATTGGTAAAAATGTACAAATTTCAATGCTTTAGTGTAAGAAATACAGTCAGCATTAATTTCGTCCCCGCTGGGGATATCGAAGTTCCCATATGAAGGTGCCAGGTAATCTGTTTGATACAGAAGCAGGACAAGTCACGTGCAATTTCAAGTATAATTCCGGATTTTGACTGTTTCCATTAGAAATATTTTCGATATCATCTGATTTAAGAATTGTTCGAACAGCCAAAGGTGCCAATTCTGGTGAACATCGTAATTCCACAACAATTACTAGATCAAAACATGGTCCTCGATTTACTTCCTGCACTGTTTCTTCGTCTTCCATTTCATTTCCTTCATCCATGAATTTAAATTTGTTCTCATAGGCATATTTATTCATATTTCCTGTTTAAGAAAAAATGATTATTTTTTACTGACAAAAAATTCTTTTGTTAATGTTAATTTTATTTACCATAATAGAAAAATTGCCCTCCATATTCTCCGTAACCGGAATATGTGGATGCTGGAGGAGCTCTTGGCAGTGGCATTGCTGGTACTTGAAGCAACAATTCGCGATCATAATGACATTTTTCAAAATGATGTTCATTTACACTTCCAACGAGACGTCGTAATCTTAAATACATAAAACGTTGTTCATCTCGCCATGAATTTTCATCAGCGGCACTTGGTATTTCTAAACACGTGAACCATGCTCTCTTCATTACATATTTTAATTTCATGGTGACAACATTACTTCTATTTCCACGACCCGAGGATACTCGAAAAGATAAAACCTACCAAAGAATCAATCAATGAATAAATTATTATTTATTATATTATCTTGAAAAATTAGAAAATACTGTTTTTCATTTTTAAATAATCACAATTTCTCTAACCTGACGACCTTCCGCTAAACAATCCAAAACATCGACTGTTTTACATCCAGATATCAAAGCAGATCTAATTATAAAGTTATTAATTAACACCCTAATATTATTATATAATTAAAAAAGAAGACAATTTAATTCGTGTCCAGTAATAAAAATTTTCGACTACTATTTTTCTCGGAAAAATATCGGCAATTAGCGAATTTATTCACCTGTTGATTTTACGTTCGGAAACTTTTTCGAAAAAATTCATAAATCTTTTACAAAGGGCAATAAATGAAGTGATAGTGGCGTCTGGACCATGTGTATTAGCTAATGATGATGGATTTATTTTTGCGTTACGAATTATTTTATTTAAATCATCTAATAATGATCCAGCGTAGAAGCAAAGACGAGGAAATTTGTCCTTTCTTGGTGGATGAGTGTATCTCCATGTGACAGCTTTTAACATTTTGTATTGGGCTTTTATTAATTCCAAAACATTAAAAGCTTTACTGAATGCCAATAGGTCTGATTCTGTTGTCACTTTGAACCATATCATTGATTCGAGATTATTCATCACCTCTTCCAATCGAATACCAGCGGCTAGGAAAGCACTATTTAAAACTGTTGAAGCCACTGTTGAAAATTTCCTGGAAAGCAGGACGAGATTATATCTCAAAACTTTCACTTAAATTATTATTATTGTTATTATTATTAGTATTATTCTTATTTTTATTATATACTTTATTTACTCTCCCTAAAAGTTATTATTATTATTATTATTATTATTATTATTATTATTATTATTATTATTATTGGTATTATTATTATTATTATTGTCATTGTTATTGTTATTACTATACCAAAAAAGTAAAATGATTCAAAATCGAACGAAAATATTTTAAAAAAGGAAAAAATGAAGTATTCGTTAAATTCGGTAATTAAACATAAAGTTTTAAATAAATGAAAAATGTAAGTCTATACCTAGAAACTAAACGAATAATGGAAGATACGTCATGTAGTGGCAATAGACGCATTATCATTTCTAAGACTTCTGGTGGAAGTGCTTCCAAAATTATAAATCGTGAATAATCAAGTTTCTGTCTATTGTTCTTGCTTTGTAAAGACGATAAGGAACATTTTTGCTTCTTAGTTGCGCTCATTTAAAAATTGCTTACCCTTTTTTTGCAAAAGGGATTATCTTGTAAAATACAATGTCTCTTTTTATTTTTAAACAAAATTAAAATTTCTTTTGTCAGGAAAGAGATTTCTGAAACTATCGTCACACAAATGACGTTAAATTGCATTTTGAAAATAAATAATGACACATTTTTGACATTACGATGCAAATTGTTTTTTTTCTCTTTTACATAAACAAATAATTCATTAACATGTGATAAAACAAAAGAATTGAGAAGTTTCTTTTTTTTATTCAAATATATATTTAAATATTTCGCAATAAATTCGCAGAAAGTTACACTTGTTCTCAATTCATAGAAATTACTTTAAATTGAGAAAAATGTGTCTAAATTATATTCTAAAAAATATTTTTAATTTTATGGTTTTTCATAAAAAAAAAAAAAAAAATTGTTGAAATTTTAAATTAGTGAAAGAAAATAGAATCGTGTTTTTATTCTAAATTAGAATATCAATATTGTCATCTGAATAGAATTTGATGATGATGATAAAAACAAAATGAATAATTATGTGAAAGTTTTGCATATAATTTCGATTTCTATGATATGCCGAAGGAGCAAGTCTTTTTATTCGACAAGAAAGAAACTTGATTCACGACTAGATTTTTTTTCCATATCAAGTCAATTAAAGAATTTGTAGAAATGAAATAATTTGTCAGAATGTTTTCATTTTTTTTTCTAGGGTATGCACATTATATGCGTATAAATGTAATCTAGTTGACAAATCTTTTTCCTCGAACTATCCTCCTTTTGTCTGCCTTGTACCTCTTCCTCTCACTTTTATTTTTTTTTTAAATTATGTGTTTCACATGTACTTTCCTGGGCGCGAGGAAAGTGTGCTACTGAGTCAGAACGCATTCTCCCTTTTTGATCAAACAAAAAAGAAAATATAATATATTTTTAAATACTTGTATCGTTTATATGAATTTTGATTTCATTGGGATATTACATAGTTCTATTTTAAATTCAGCCTATGAAAAAAAAATTGTAATAAATAATTACAATAGAATTTTTAATGCATATTTAGTATTTACTAACTATGAAATTTAACCAGTTAATTATTAAGAACAAAAAATGATTTTCAATTCTTTCATCTTCCGGCGACTTTCTTTAAGTTCATACATTTAGTAATTTATTAACCACTTTCAAACCGGGAAAGTTCAGCCCAGGGCATTCATTAAATGCAATTAAAATTGAAAGTGTATTAAGTTGTTTGATATGTTGATAATTGATATCCATATAACTTAATGAATGAATATAGTTTATAATAAATAAATTATTGTAAATTATATTCAAAACTCAGATAGTATTTAATGATATAATTTCATTAAATAAAAATACAAAATATTTTACAAAAACATATCTACAAGTAAAAGTTATCGGAACGAACTTTTTTTAATAGCATCGATAAACAAAATATTTTTTTTTTTGCGTAAAAATACTAGTGATGGTGACGACGAAATCAAGATCAAATTCTTTCCGCCTGGACGATCAGGTGTGAAAGTTTGAGCAAAAGCTAAAAGTATATATAAATCCCTGCCACAAATTAGAAAACGATATTTTCTAAATTTTTTTTAATTTACTAGTTTTTAATTTTAATATTAAATTTTTTTTTCACAATTTTATTTGTGCAAATTTACATATTTACAAAATGCATAGTATGAATTAATATATTATAAATATATGTACAAGAATGATTAATTTTTTTTAAATATATTATTTAAATGCGATATAATTTTAAAATAGATTTTTTCATCTATATTGGTATGTATGATGCTGTACAAAAGTGAATTTTAACTATATATTTGTAACGTTCTATATTCTAAGTTTTTGATATAGTATTAACTGTCCACATCGTTGTGAATTGTATCTTTGATCCAAGAGAGGTAATACTGTATTTTTGTATAAACATCGGGAAAGCCTGGCCTCGCGCAACCAGAACCAAAAGATGTAACACCAACCAATTGCCAAGCTCCATCCGAACGTCGACATTGCAAAGGGCCCCCAGAATCACCCTGGAAAAATGATATTTTTCATTATTATAGAGTTAATTTGGATATGTCAAATTGCATTTGAAAATTGCTATTGTAAAAAGAATTGTATGAATATTCACCACACAACTTCCAGATGAACCATCCGTATGACCAGCACACAAGTGTCCATCTCTAAATTGTCCATGGCCATATGCTTCTGAACAATCTTGAGGTTCTAATAAAGGAATTGTTGCTTCTAAAAGAGCATTCGAAAGTGAAGGAGATGGCCCATATCGTCCCCAACCAGATGCCACACAATGAGCTCCGGAAAGATTAACTTTTGTCTCTGGAAGGCAAATTGTCCGTACGACTTTTGAAAGTGGTGCTGGTCTTCCTAGTTTCATTAGGGCTGAAACAATTATATTTTTACTTGACGCAAATTTCACCTAACAATATTTTTTTTTTGACCGTATTTTGAATACTGAAACTACTCTCTCAGTAAAATCTCGTCTGACTTTCTGCTTCAGCAATTAGTTTAAAAAAAAAAATAACTAAAGAAATAGTTTAATTCGACTAATTGAATTAATTACCAGAAATTTTATTTCGACATAACCTAAAAGTGGATTTTAATTGATTAGTAAGAAAACCACTTAAATAAGTGAGTAAATTTTGCTACCAAGTTAGTTATTTTTAATTAATTGAAATTTAGAAGAAGAAGAAGAAAATACCTGAATACTTTCTTGCCTTGAAGAAAATACTCTTTGCATTTCTTTTCAATGAAACAATTTGTAACATGCTTACCGATATCGTGAACATAATTATTAAATCGCTCGTGAAGAATGACTCGTTCAATGGGTAATCGAGCAGATCCTCGTCCACCACCGTCCAGTTCCCATTCGCCAACTACTGCTGTCCATAGAGCACCAATTGGAAGGTTGAAGAGTTCGCTGTGAAAGTGGATAGAATTTAAATATTTTTCTTTCATCAACAAATCGCAAAATTCACTTTCATATCTTTAATTTGTAAGTACCTAACTACTATATGAGAAGTGAAATTATTATTATTCATTCAGTATTTTCAAGTCACATAATAGTTGCAGCAAATAAATTTAATGGGAAAAATGGATTTTTTTATTTTACTTGGAAATGCAGTGAGCCGCTGTGAGAATCCACATTTGATCAATTAAAACTCCACCACACCAATGACCAATGAAACCCATTTTTGGATGAAGAAGTTGCACAGACACTTGCCAAGGCCATGATCCTTTCTTACTTGGTTTTCCGTTAAAAATTCGTCCTGTCGTTGGTTGACGTCCTGCAGTTGATCTTGGCGTTCTTAATGTAATTACCGGGCAGCCGCATTCTTTGCAAAACAAATAATGGAAAACGTCCTTTTTAAAATTTTCAACTCAACTGTGAATTTTCTGCGACAATGATTGTAAGCACTTCTAGACTAAATTCAAACATAACGCACGTTACTTTCAAAACTAATTTCATTTTAATTTTAGAGGTATCCGAAAAAAACGACTTTCTACTGTCAATCATGGAAAAAAAGGATTCTTTCAAAATTTTCGCACCTGTTTGATTCATTTTCTGGATTTAATCGCAACTTATAATATTGAGTCAAACTACTGAAAATTATCAATCGCAGAGTGTGCGAATGAGTAGTATTAGTCGATCTGAATCGGACAATTCGTATTTTTTGATTTTAAAGAAAAACAAACTTGTGAAAAAATTGAAATTGTCGACAATAATTAACGTTATATACTACTTACTCGCATTATCCTCCCTGAAGGTTTTCATCATAGCAAAATTAACCCCTAGTAAAGTAAAGGATATATATAATATCATACTGATCATCATATTCATCGCATAATCATTGCAACTAATCAATTGTTCAGTTAAAAAAATTTCTAATTCGATGGACGAAAAAGAAAATTGACAATTTGAAATTCCTACATTTTAAACAAAACGACACTTTCACGAAATAAACAATGATGCAGTGAACATCGCGACTGAATGTCTGCGATTCTCAATAACCGAGAAAAGAAAGAACGTCCACCGCTCCGCGGCGATTCTCGCGAATGATTGCTCTGGTGCCGGACGATCAAGCAATGAAAGTGATCGTATTTGACGAAGAAGGGATATATAGAGGCCTAATAAATAGATCCTATTTTTTAAAGATTACAGATTTTCTGAATCATTTGAATTCTTCAAATTCATTTTCATTTCGAATATTCATTCAACTCGGAACTATATATGTCATAGAAGAAGAAAATTAAGTCGTTCATTTCTAAAAGCATCAAAAGCGCTCTTACTAACCATCGTTAAACATTTGCTCCAAAAACAACTATAAGAAAATCCATTGAATATATTAAAATTATTTTTTATATAGAAAAAAACACTATAATAATTACCATGTAGAAAAGCTAGAAACTTAAATTGTTTAAATTTTTTTTCCCGTCTATTTAATTCATTTTTCATGCATTCTATTTTTACCTAGAGAAATTTTTTAATGTGATGGGCTTTTAATGGGGAAAGTGTAGTCCATAGGTTTCGAAATAGATTTTCGGGACGCGCCTATTTGATTCACGATAAAATCTTCCTTATAAAAAATCAAGCAACACATATCTTGATTATAGACGTTAACGTCAATCATATACGCAATATATTAAATCTCAAAAAAAGAAAAAGTAAACTATATAATGAAGATATTTCTCTAGAGAAAATATGAAATTATATCAGATTTGTCGTTATAGATCTTGATTCTGTTGTTATATTAAAAAAAAAAATTCCCGCGCACTGTTATTCAATAAAGCAAATTTCTCTCACTTATATGCATTTTATACTACTTTAACGTTCGAGAATTAATTAAATCGAATGACACACCTGCTCATCAAATATCATCAAAAAGAAAATTTTAAAAACGTCACCTATATTGTGCCTATTTGCATTCCGTTAAAGAAGTGAAACGAACTTATATATAACCTATATACACTTTTCCTTCAGGCAATATAAATTTATATTATGATGACCGGAATATATATATTCTTGAGACTTACCCGTATATATACTGTATATATTCATAATCGTATATTATAATATAAAAAGTGAAAGAGAAAAAGAGGAGCACTCTGCATTTTCACTTTCGATGTGAAAATCCAAGTTACTTTGCAAAGTAATAAGCAAAAGAAAGTAGTCAAAACTATAAACAAATGATTTTCAAGCGTTAAATTAGACTTTAATATTTCCCAAATATGTTATAATTTATACTTTTTTTTAAATTCATACATTTTGTAGAACATGTATAATAAGTGCGTGCATATATCACATTCAGGTTATTCTAACGGCTTATTTTCTATATATTTCCAGTTTTAAATATTCCAGACTTTTTGTCCTTTATAAAGAAATTTTATGTGAATAAATAACAAGCTTAAAATTTAGCAAGTTTTAAAATAATGCCAACTATTTTTACTGTATATAAATATTGCGATGAATTACCCAGTAATTTTTCCCCCCTTTTTTTATATGACAGATGAAAATTAATGGGAATAATGATGATGATGAAAATAATATACTTTACAGAGTCAATAATATCTTGAAAAGTATTATTTTATCAATTTTAATTAATTTTAATGACATGTATTTTACAGCACCATTTATCAAACGACAATATATTTACGCCATTTATCAAACTGATGGACAATTAAAGAGAAAATTTTCGTTTTAGACATATAAGAGACAAAATTGATTCCAGAACGGAAAGTAATAATTTTATATCATATATATCGTTTTATTGTTTATTTTATTTTTTCATTAAACCAAACTCTCTAAATTTGAATCAGCAAAAAGTTGCTGATTTGGAGAGTAAATGGGACTTTTTACTGATTCAAATTTAGAGAGCAGATAGAGCATATTTATATGCGGTTTATAATACATATATATAGTAAGTTTATCACTTAATATTCAAGTTTTAGAAGAAACTTTCCCTTGGGACATTCATCGCATAATAATAATTGCATATACACACATGTGTATGGTCATGCAATTATTTCGTATTGTTCTTATTTCTTTGTAAAAGAAACTTACTAACCGTGACAATCCAAATTTAATCCTATATCATTTATATCCCGTAAAAATCATTCTTTGAAAAAATTACATATGTGACAAATTAAAAAGTAAGAATTAACTTTTTATTAATTTGACAATATACAAATTTCTTGTTCGCGATTTTTTTTATTTTTATTAATTTAACAATAGACAAATTTCTTGTTTGCAATTTTTTCATTTTTATTTATTTTTTACCAAATTTTTAAAAAAGTGAAGTTCAAATTCAAAGAAATTATTAACAAACAGATAAACAAAAATTACTAATTAGTAATTACGTTCTGTAATTGCTAAAAACATGTTCATCTGATATTAATTTTTAGACGTAAACATAACAAATTTATGTATTGTATGAAGTTTAATGTATTATGTTTGATGATTATTATATCACTACGAAATCTACGAAATACTCTTAACGCGCTGCAATGCAAGGTTAGTATGTAGGTTAAACTTTGTCCCTTTGTCAATGAAAAATTACATTTACTTACAATTATTTATCGTTTATTAGACGTTCAGAAAATAATTCACTTGAAGATTTACATAATTATTGCAATCATGAATTTACCAAAATTATATGCGATAAAATTCAACTCAATAACAGGCAATATAACCTCACTTTTTTTCAATTTTTGATTTTTTGTTTACTTTTCTTTTGTATTAAAAATTAGGAAAAAATTTATCTACAATATATATTTGTATTATTTTTTATAATACAATATTTTCTGTTATATTTTATTTTGCATATTATTATTTATTTTTTGCAGATATACTTACATTTGCTCACTTTAATTGAGAGAAAATCCCTCTTCAATTTGATAAACACATGAACAACATTCAATTAACGAAAGTAGCAATGAAAAAAAGTTTAATATATCACTATCTTTTACTATCTTTCTGATACAATGTCATCGAGAATAGTGAAAGTACTTCGGGTTGAACGTCTCAGATATGAAACTGGTCTTCGATTACAAAAAGCATTAGCTGATCAACACCATAATAGATCGCTAAATGGTCATGTCTCTAATACTCTAGTTTTATTAGAACACAATCCTGTTTATACTGTTGGTATTCGTAACAAGGGTTACAATGCCGAGGATGAGAAGAAATTGAAAGCTTTAGGAGCAGAATTTTTCAAAACAAATCGAGGTGGTCTTATAACCTTTCATGGTCCTGGACAATTAGTGGCATATCCTATAATAAATTTAAAAGATTTTCAAGGTGGCATTAAGTGGTATGTTTGTCAAATTGAAAAAATGATTATTCGACTTTGTGCTGAACTTGGTATTAAGGGACAAACTTCACCGGACACAGGAGTTTGGGTAGATGATAAGAAAATTTGTGCCATAGGAATTCATGCAAGTCGATATGTAACAACACATGGATTAGCTTTAAATTGTAATATGGATTTAAAATGGTTTGATCATATTGATCCTTGTGGAATTCAAGGTAAAGGAGTGACGAGCATTAGTGAAGAAGTAAAAATGGATGTGAAAGTTGAAGATGTTCTTCCTTTGTTGAAGAATGCTTTTCAAGATCAATTTCAGTGTTCGCTGATTGAATTTCCTCCTGGTGAAGCTTCGGAAATACTTCGTGGTTGTAATCAAGATTTAAATGTTCTCAGAAATTGTTGAATTTATTTAATTTTTAAAGTTAGAAAATTAGCATATATTTATAAAAAAAAGAAAATTAAATTTTTGCAGTAATGTAATATATTTGACAATAAATACATAAACAAACGTTTTATTATATTAGCTATAATACAGTTTTATATAATATTAAACAACTAGTTATACACAGCCTATTTTTGATCAAATAATTTATTTCGTCGAGTTCTTAGGTTTTGCATCTAATATAATAATTGAAGATAGATTAGCACTTTAATCATACAAAATAATTGCATTATACTAATAATTATATTTCGCTCAATATAATTCATAATCGTATTACTTCTTATCTATTTGGATGAAAATTCACTGAATTATTTTGCTTTTTCCAAATTCTCATTTTCTTCCAATTTATTAGCCATCATGCGTTACAAATTTTATGTGAAAATTATTGAAAGACAATATTAAGAACCGTTGCATAGAAATATATTTTTGAATAATTAATATCTTTTCAATCCCCTTTGATATCTATTTTTTTTAGAAACCACAAACTTGAACAACTTTAATAAAAAAAAATAATAATAATAATGTAGGAGCAATTTTAGTTTCTACATTTACAAAATTAGTTTCAGTAATAACTCTTAAAAAAATAAAAAAAAATATATCGATTTTCAATCGATTTTATATCAATAACGGAAATATGTTAAAATATTTCAAATAGTTTATCACATCCTAGTTCTAATAAATATGTGAATAAATTTCAACATTGACAAGTAAATATACCTATATATGAAGTTATATCAAAATAAACATTTAAAGTATGAAAATACTTTAATACATATCTAATATAATCAGTGTGATAGTTTAAAAAAATATTTTTATCCTGTAACAAATGATGACTAGATATCGACGAAACAAAATTAGTCAGATGGAAAGATGTCTGAACAGGATTAAATCACTGGTATAAAGTCAATTAAGTCTGACAATTATTAATCTGTCAAAACATGTAGATATCTTTGATTATAAATTTCACCTGTCAGTGTACCAACGACGGCAACAACATTATGAAGGGAATTGGCAGAATCTCTAATTAACCTAATGGCTTGTTCGATATCACCTTTTAACTCGAGATATTGCTTATTGAGTAAAAGGGCTTCAAGACTTTGCATTGCTTTGACAGCATCGGTACTTGGTCGAATTTCCATCAAGTCCGAATCGTTTGATCTCAATGGAGCCACACCTGGAGAATGTGGTGTGAATCTCACAATTTGCTGCTCCGATTTTGATTCTGGCATTTGAGCTAAACAGTAAACGCTTACAGCTCTACTCAAATACTTACATCTGCATGAAACATTACAAAAAAGAAAGATTAATTAATAATTGTATTTTTAAATTCTTTGACAAAATGTAATATTATTTTAATTAATTTAATTAGCTAAGTAATTAACTAACAGTAACTGCAATTTTTAAATTAATTCATGTAAAAAGTAATGAAAATTTTTTACCTAATTGAAATTTGAGAACCTTTTCGAAGACCGATTGCTCCTAAAATTCCCCATCCTTGACCTGCATCATCTGCAATTATAAGTAGTGCTCGAGCTAAACCCTTTAAGGCTCTTACTGCAATTGTCATGTTTTCACTATATTGGCATTGCCTGTAAATTAATTCCAAAGCTTTTGCCCACAACAATGGAAGTTTACTCTCAAAAGATTCCCTACAAAAAAAAGATTAACATCATTAGAGAAACTTAAATGTTAGTAAAAAAAAATTTTGATATTTACATGGGTTTTATGGCAGTAATCCAATCAACAAGATTTGTAAGAAGCATTCCTTCCTCTCTAATATCTCTACAAGATGGTAATTTTTTCAATAGAATTGCATAAAGTGCTAAAGGTTTTCCTTCAACAACTAAAACTCCTTCGACTGGTGGTTGACGAGGCACGAGAGATTGCAAGACAGAAAGTACCGCAGCCCAAGAGGGTTGAACGTCTTCAACGACTACAATAATAATAATAATAAAAGCAAACTTGTAATTTGACATTAATAATTAGTATTTCCTAAGAATAAAGGAAATTAGTATTTTTCAATATGAAAAATAATAATAAAAATATACCATTTTGCCTGAAATAAGCCTCTAAAGCAGCTTCCATGATATCTCCCAAAATTGATGGAGATACAATTGCAACTCCTATGACTTTTAAAATTCCTACAACAATCGGATTGTTTCCTGTTCGTTTTGACAGCCATGAAGTCCAACTTATTTTCAAATGTTCAGCTAAAACTCCACTTTGATTGACAGACAGTAACAATTCAGTAACCAAAAGACCGGCTTCTCCAGCTTGTTGAGGTTCTGAAACAGCTTTATAATCATTTTTTTAGAGATTAATACACTAAATTTTTCCTAAAAATTTATCATTCTTTAAAATGTACAACTAGATTTTCACCAACTTACTGCTTGTAATAACTGCTTCAAGTTCATCAAGCATATTTGAAAGAGCATTGGTGAAAGCTCGCAAATTTGTTGATAAAAGAGCTTTATGCCTTGATGTACAGTTAGTCAATAATTTTATAGAAGAGCGAACATAAATTTGTCGTTTCTTCAATGTTGTGGGATGAAAATGCGTTATTGTTGAATCATAAGCAGCGACAATTTTTAATAAACTAAAAACAAAAATAATCTCTGATTAGAACAAATTAAAATCCAAATCAAAATTTTGATTAAATTGATAACAATAGAAAACTAATAAAAATAGTTGGACATACTTATTAACAGCAATATCAATTGGATGAACAACTTCATTTTCAATGGAAAGAATTACTCTTGGATCACAACTCATAACATGCCAGTTAATTACTTGATCGAATGACGATGCATCCACCAAGTGCCATGCAAACTTTTCGGCATCCTCCATCAATTTCACAGCTTTATCGTTCTATTGAAAAGAAAAAAAATTTATTGAAAACCTGTTCTTTAATATTAATCTAGATTCTATCTTCTATATTCATGTAGACTTACCTGTCTGACATTAGGTTCATTTGATAATTTTACCAAAAGATTCAATAGACAGACATGCATTCTCGCAGAGACTGCCAACGGTTGAGTTGAAAGCATTTGATTGATCCATAATGGCCAATTAATAATAGTAAAGACACTCCCAAGAAATAAATGACTATCTGGCAAATATTGGTCCACGACTTTAATCATGAATTCCACATCGCCAATTCCGGGAGAAAATCTTTCCCATGGTAAGGACAAAAAGTTTCCATGAATCACATTTAAAACGTGATCTTTAATCGAAGCGTGAGCAAAATTTGTAACATAAAATTGCCAAAGAAAACAAAGTATTTTACTGGATGCTGGCATTGTGTCGGTAATGAAACGTACACATTCTATGAACATAGCAACAGTTCTATTGGCATATGGACCATCGGCAATAATCCAGGGGAGTAAAATCGAACGATCATCAGTAAGTTGCTGTATCCAGGCTGCTGTTGGTTCACGTAAATTTCTCGTCCAATAAGGAGTTATCCAAGGGGCAAACATCTCACTCAAAACGGGCCAAATCTTTTCACACACTGTAAAAAAAACAATTATTTTGTTAAAAACAAATTTATCCAAGAATGGATTTATTTAAAAACTTACACTGATCAGCTAATGAACCTCTGTCTGACTGAAGTGTCAAGACAACAAGAGCGTGACCCACCATACCGAGAAATATTGTTAAAGGTTCATTGTAAACACGATACTTTGGATATAAACCATATAAGCCGTATTGTAACCGTTCATTCATAAAATGCTTGCTCAGCAGCACTGCCGTATCATGCATCTGTGGCAAATAAATCATGCAATATTCAAATAAATATTCACAATTTAAAAAAAGAATATATATTGCAATTATGAACAAACCTCTTGTCGAGAAAGCATTTTCTGTTCGGTAGCGTAACGTCGAATCTCATCTCTAACTTTGAAAACATGCATCGGAGGTGCTGATTTTGCTCTTCCACTCAAAGCTCCCAATAAATCCCGCCAAACGTCCAAGGACAAACTTTGTCCTTCACTCCCACGCAAAATAACACTCAGAACTTCTCCATAATGTTCTGGAAATTCGTGCAGCAGGACAAGTCGAAGATGATTTCGAAACAACTGCAAGAAAAAATATTTTCAAAATCATTTACTACATTAAATTAAATATATAGGTACAAAAAATATTATGTACAGAAAATACCTCATGTAATATCTGCTTATCTTCTTCAGGATTTAAACCAATGTTGCATAATGCTCGTGACACTAATTCAATGAATGTTGATCTTTCACTCAGTCTTGGTCGTCTATAATTCAACCAACTTCCAACGTCAAACTGAAAACATAAAAGAAATTTCGACATTTAATTGATTTAATTCGATTTCGATTCATATAATAAATAAAATCACTTTACCTTTGAAAGTAGTACAAAACATAAATCTACATTTGAACCAGTTGACAATTCAACCACAGTTTGGTACATTTGTAAAAATGACGAAGCTCCACCAGCAACAGGAGTAAAGTGGGGTCCTAAAAGACCACCGAGATTAGGCCGCTCTATTATTGCTTTAAGTAACTCTGATCCTTGACTTTCTTCTCCACTTATAAACAACTTGAAAATAAAATACAATTATGTAGGTAAACTCAAGTTTTTACACCCCATGTAAATAAATAGCGTAAATTAATATTTAATCCCCACGTTTAAACACGAAAATTATTGAAACGTTTAATGGAAAATTTATTTTGATTTATTGAATTAAGACGCATTTTTAAAAAATAC
Organism: Leptopilina clavipes; assembly: GCA_001855655.1. Lineage (NCBI taxonomy): Eukaryota > Metazoa > Arthropoda > Insecta > Hymenoptera > Figitidae > Leptopilina > Leptopilina clavipes. The sequence continues at coordinate 8,876 of JUFY01027035.1, read as the reverse complement.
ATTACCTGTCCTAATTTTTCAATGCATGTTGTAATCAATTGTTTCGTAGGTGGACACAACGACGCTTCCTCACTATATAATTCAACTAGATAATAAAACAATTTAACACCACTGTCTTGTACTTTGCGCAAAACTGATGTATTTTCAGTGGTACGATTAAGATTCAATTCGTGTTCAAGCAGTCTGAAAAAAATTGTTTTCTTTATAATTATTATTTTTTATTATTTCACTGTTAGTTTTATTTTTAAAGAAAATGTGTAATTTTAAACTTACGCGATCAAGTGATCAGCAATGACACATCCCAGTGTAACTTTACTCGGAGGTGGTTGACTAGCTTTCACCAAAAGATTTTCATATTCTGCTCTATTTTGACTTATCATTTCATCAACGCCGTCACTAACTCTAGCTTCTGAAATCTAATTTTATAAACTTGTTAGAAATATAAAATCAAAAATATCAATTATCAAATATAAAATAAAATCCACAATTTTCATTGTCTGGGAAAATATTTTTACCTTGACTCGAATAACCGCTGGACCTGCACAATGAACAATAGGTGGGGTTCCTGATCGTGAACGTTTATGATTTGAAGACGTTGTGTCACAGAGAGCATGTAGTGTAATGTAATTTTCCACTTCTTTATAAAGAGTCGGAACCAATTCTAAAAAGCTACAATCCACCGCTGTGTGCTCCGAGACCATTAAATTAAATGTCTGAGCGTAATCCAAAATTACTTTGAAATGTGGCTTAATTAATTTAATAATTGAATCAGAATTGTACAAACAATCCCTGGGAATGGGCTGTAAAATGGGATTATTTCGATTTAAAACTGGAGATGGTACAGGTTGCTCATAACTATTTAGTCTTCGAAATATTCTCTGTTGAGGGTCCACTGGCTCTAGGGGAGTTGTTGGTGTTTGTGAAAACTTTTTATAAGAGTCAATTTGTTGAAAAGTCATAATCTGCCATTCCAGCACTGCTTTTTGTTGACTTTGTTGAACTGAAAAATAATCCAAGTATTCTAACCAAGGATTTCTGTCACCTTGTAAAAGAAGCATTAATTTTTGTGACATGTATTGTGGAGGCAAAGCAGGAAGATAGAGTCCAGATTCCTGCAGTCTCGGCTCTTCAAGCCACAGTGTCATTGTTTTATAAAATTTTGCCATATCAAGATAAAATATTCTTCTTTCATCGATAATCAATTTCCCATTGTCCAAATCATTTTCAGCTTTCATTTGAAAATACTCAACTGTATCGTGTAACCTCTTTTTCACTTTTTTCAAATAACTTAGATTTATCATTCCTTCAAAAAATTTTTCTCCAACACCACCATGATCAACGACTCTGTTAATGACATAAAAAATTATTTTTTGAATTACATTCTATTACATTTTTATTGCCAAATGTTGTCATTTATTGTAAATTAACTGCATACTCACCCAGATGTAGATGGAGGTCTTCCCAACAGAAGGGAGAAAAAATTTTGCCACAAAAGAGATAAAAGAGGATGATCCAAAGGAGTGTCAAGCGCTTGTTGGGACCAACGATATATGGACAAACTGTTTGCACTGAATGGTTGAACTTTAACAGTAGCAAAAGCTTTCTGAAATTTTAGATTTAATAAAATATTATTCTAACCGTGCAGTACTTTTACTACAAAAGAAAAGAAATATACTATATACCTTAAGGGCCGAGTCCAATGAAGTCTTTGTTTGTAGGCACAATTCTCGTAAAATCTCTTTCCACAAATTTGTCTTTAATTCTCTTTCATATTGCTCAGTGTACAAAATAATATAAGCTACCCAAATTGACTGTATAGATCCTCCTAGAAGACTTGGACAATTTGACGAACCCATCGCCCAATTTAAGAAAGAACCAAAGGAACTTGAATTTTTCCCAGTTGAAAGATTCTAGAAAATATTAACATTGCAATACGTATATTATATTTTATTACTATTATTATTATTTTTTTATTATTTTTTTCATTATTATTTTTGTAAACGTACCTCATTACCATTAACGAGTGATAGCTAACAAAAGGATAAATTATTTACAAGAAAGATTAAAATTATTTTTCCTCACCTCTAAATCATAACAAAATTTAGAATACTACATAAAATAAAATTACTTACAGAGAAGAGATTTTGAAAGGTAATCTCCGTTGTCGTTCTTGCATCAATATAAAAAAATGAGGCACGTATTATAGTGTCTAATAAATAAAGAACACTTTGATCCCGATTCCAGTCTGGTATCAGTATAAGAATATTTAACCACAGTCTTACAAAAGGTTCAGGCGTTTGTAAGCAGTATCTGTAAGAAATTATTCCCATGTAATTGAATAATAACATCAAAACAACAAAAATATATTCTACTAAATAAAACTAAATAACTAAAAAAAAATACTTTATATATGTGACGCTCCACGGTGAAAGGGACCTAACGCGGAAAAAATTTTTGGTTGTTTGTTAGTTTTGAAGTGAAAATATATAAAGAGAATTAAATTTCAGTGCAAACTAATGATATTTAAAACTTGATTGCATCTAAATTTTTCAATAAAAATTATTTTTGATTATACAAAATTAAAAAAGGCTCCATTAAACAAGGTAAAACGATCATAAACATAACCTAAATTTTTTTCCGCGTTAGGTCCATTTCACTGTGGTGCTTTACGTTATGTACCTTTTATAATTGTGCAAATGAGATTCAATCATACTAGAAAATAGTTTCAGAATATTGCCAGGAAATTCCGGAGCAATGAGATTTTTAGCTATTTTCATGTACGTTCTGTCGGCAGTGATCAAAGCTATTGTCAAGCTGAAAAACTTTTCATTTTTAAGTAATGATTCCGAACAATTTAAAAATAAAGGAATTATATTGTGAAGTGCATGTAACATTTGCTCATATTTATGATAGGACTGTAATATTTGCAATTGTTCAAAGCCCTTGGAGCAAATTAAAGGAATTGAATGTCCCCAAAGTGTCATTCTTAATGATACAAAAGCTGCAAGTGGTTGTTTCTCCTTGAGAATAACAATTAAAGACTCCAATGTGGCGTCAGAATCCAAGTCAGGCACATGAGAAAAAGCTTCACCGGGATTTATAATTGAGTACTGACTAACGGCATCAGATTCTTCTAATCGATGAAGTCTTAATTTTGACACCATTTCCCAGACCCAGAGTGAAAAGGCTTGTTCGTTACTTTGTGATCGAACAATCGACGAAACTTGTTTGACACTTTCTGCCAAAAGAGAAGCACTTTGAGCAGGACTTTCCAAAATATACTTTTTTGACAGTTCAACCATAAGTAATGCAATTCGACGATGTACATTTATTGGAAGATGTAAATTATTATTATCATCCCCAATTCCCCAGTTGAGATGCGAAAGTACCAAACGGGCCAAGTGACTTTCCGTCGATGAGAGAGGATACTGATGCAGCCATGCTGAAATAACATTTAAATCTCCATTCTGTGGAATCCATTTTTCAATTCTCAACTCCGTGAACAAATACAAACTGAGTTTTCCCACTGATACAAAATTGTCCCTCAATTTTAAAAGAATATCAGACAATAGTGAAGAATACTTGTCTGTCAAATTGGACAAAAGTGATCTCGCATCCTTCGAGCATGTGTCTTGTGTTTTCTTACTGAGAAATCCAATTTGAAAAAGATCTATTGTTGTCGCTCTGACAAATTCGTAATCATCTTCAGATCTTGCTATAGCCATGTTTGCAAATGTGGTGAGTAAAAAATAGGACTCATCTCCTGGTAGAGTGCTCAATTTCTCCTCAAATTGATTGTAAAGCTTTGAAGAATTAAATTCCGATTCCCATTCGGTGGCAGACATTTCAAAATTAGGAAGATCAGCAATAGCTGAATCTGTGTGCAAAATATAAAATATTTTCCAAAGCATACTGGCAGAGACAATGTGATAAGGAATAGCGGCAAGATACTGCCAAGCTCCAAGTCTTCGCGAAGAGAAAATACAAAGTGTTGCTCTCAAAAAGAAATAGTCGTATTCTAATTGTATTCTCGATAACATTGAATCGTCAGTGATTTTAGATTTATCGAATAATTCCCACAAGTCGCTTGCATACTGTACAGTATCTCTAATTAAGGCACTTAATCTTTTTGCCAGTTGACGATATCGTGGTGTGTCATAAGTTTGGAGACCTTTCTTCAACAATCTAACTATAACAGTGGAGAATGCAAAAATTCGCAAGATATGATGTTCCGTAACGGCATTACCATCTTGGTGAAAATTATCATTATGCCGCTCAATAAATAAAATCTGCTCGAACAATTTATCAAGGGGGATTTGATGTAAAAGTGATATAAGGTCACTTTCAAAGAGATTTGCTCCACAGTTTGCAATGTCTTCATCCTCCTCACCCTCTTCATCCAACATTACCCAAACAGTATCTCCTGTATTATTTCCAGTCTCTTGCAATGATATTTGAACTTGCTCTAAAAATTGATTTCTCTCCTTTATTGGCAATAGGATAACTGCTAAAATTGCCACAATGTGATCCAAGTGGGGATCGTTTAAAGGCGATGTACTTAGAACTCTATTTCTCGATGGAACCGGAATCTGAATGTAACTTTTAGCCCAACTGGTAACTCCACCTGGACATCTTAGAACATGATTTAATAAAAATAAATGATCTTGCCAGTTTGCGACTCTTAATAAAATTGCCACTAATTTCGATAACCAATCTCTCGTATCAGTTACAAATTTTCCATCCTTCAATACTCGTCTTTGAAAGTAAAATAAAATTGATATGCACATTCTGAGTTCTACCAATTGTGGCATCATGTGAGAAGAAACCTGAAATGGCTCCAGACTTATAGGTGCATTTTGTGGTAAATTAGCAAAGTCCTTACAAGAAATACAAACTCTCTGAATATAATGTTCTATTTGGAGTTTTAATGTTTCTGATTCATAGCAATATAACGCGTGAGTATTATGTAAGGACTCTTTAATAGCAGAGAGATTTTTCGTTAGGGCGGCAAGGGTTTTTTTGTTAAAGTGAGCCACTGAATATTCATGAGTCGCACTCACAGGATTTCCATCTTGACATTCGCCATATTCAGTAATTCCCGCTTTATCTAAACACCACAGTTGCTTTTGAATATCCTTACAAGATTTTTTCAGTGTTTCTAATTCATGTGAATTGACAATCAAGTGATTTTGAACTCGAAGATAACTCATGACAAGTTCTTGTAGTCTATGTTGTTGTCGTATACTGTGACCTCGAAGTTGAAAATCGACGAATTCGTTGATAAAACTTTCAACAAGAGATAATTCTTCATTATTATAAAGTGCAGCTAATTGTGTTTCAGTAAAGGGTCTCATTGTATCTGATGGTTTTAATTTACTTTTCTCCATTGTTGATGCTTGTAATTTTAAACATGATTTATCTGCGTGATATTCTTTTTTCAAATTACTTTTATCTGCTTCGGATGGAAATTGTTGAAAAGATTGCTCAGGTAGTAAAGTTGAAATATTTTCGATAATAGGAGCTGATGGAAATGTATCTTCAAGTCTAATTGTAGAAACATTAATTCTAATTTCTTCTAATTCTGAATTAGATTCAGAATAGTGTTGAACATCTTCAGTTGGTGCTGAAGCCATTGGAATTCCCGTGTCAATTTCATCTACAAAATGTACTGTATGTTCCTATAGAAAAGAGAAGAATATTTTCAATATGACAACTTGCTTTTCGATTCATGGGTCTTTTTAAATCTTTTTTTTTTTTTAAAGAATAGTAAAAAGATTAAAAGAATTACTTGGACAACTTTAGCAGAAGGCAATTCATCTTCTTCCACAATTACAACTTTATAATTTTCATTTTCATATACCTCAGTGTCTATTGCGGCTGAATGCAATTCACTTTCCATATTTTCAATACCTTCACCTCGTGGATAATTTGTTGGCGACTCCCCAAGTAAACATTCAAATTCTTCCAGAGTTGGAGCATCGGGAATTTCACGTGACAAATGAGAGGTTCGAGTACGGTCTCTCTTTTTTTTCTAAAAAACATTAAATATTAAAAAAATTATTAAATTACATATTTAAAGATACTTAATAAATTATCACTTATTAGTGTCATAACCTCACCTGTCGTGATTTTTGTTTCTCCATGACAGCTGTTTTGTCTTTCAAACAACAATTGACTTAGTTTTTTAATTTGTATATATATATGTATGTACATACGTACTATGTTGTACGTACTTTGCAAGCTGAAAAAATCAACGTCAATTGTTTTATTACATTGCAAATATTTTACCACTTCTCTTCAATATGATTATTATCAATATATGTTTCACTTCAAAAGATATTTGTAATCATTGTGAATCATTAAAATTTTCACATTATTTTACATTGCGTATGAAGAATTGATTTTCTTTAAAAACAAATGTCATTCTTTGTAAAGATAACATTATTTTTCATTATTTTCATATGATTATGTTTACCATAACTGAACACTCGTTAAGTCATAATAAATTTAGATTAACACTATTGTAATTTATTGTTTGTTTTGTTTTTTTTCTCTTTTCTGTCTAATGAGTGACAGCAGCAGAAGACATTTTTCTCACTTACTATCTACTTTTATCGACAATTGATAAATGATAGACGGTTGAAATTCGCGCCATGTCAGTTTAAATTTGAATGCGCATCTATTTCGTTAAACTGTTCAATATAAAAATAATGTTTTTAATTAAATTTATTTTCATTTTCAAAACGAATATTATTACTAAATAGATTAAATGCTGTAGTAGGTGGATACATCATCTTAAAATAATAAAAACTACAAATTTCAAAGCCCATCTTATCAAAGAATTTACTCAAGATCGTCAAGATTAGGAAGGCATTAATTTCCTGAAAAATACATTTAAATATTTAATAAAACAAAATATTGTAGAATTAAGTGAACAATTTACATGGATTTATTGATTTAATTTGAAATAGTTTAAAGCTCAAAAAATTGCACCAAAATTAATTCAATAGTAAATGGTGTAAGTTTTCTCAAATTATTAAGATTATTTTTACTAAAAAAAAATCATCCCTTGTGGGGATCGAACCCACGACCTTTGGATTAGAAGTCCAACGCGCTATCCTCTGCGCCAAAGGGACTTGAAGAACAGGGGTCTTATAGAGGAGTCTTTGGATTGAAGTTCAGGTGCGTAATAAAAGTGGTCAAATCCGACAATGAAAATAATTTCAATTAATGTAACATTAAATTTCCAACAAATTTTGATACTAACATTACAGTATTTTTAAAGATAGCGCAATTTTTAATTTCCTTGCATTTAAATTAAAAAAGAACATATTTTTAATCAATTCGCGACCATAATAAATAAAGATTCGCTATTAAAATAGTATATTTTTTTACATATATTATTGAAAAATCAATTCTTCTGATAATCAATAAAGTATACAAGTTTTTGATTAAGATTCATGCTTATTCAATGAATCGGAGATAATAATCTGTTTACTTTTTTTTATCATTTTAAATTATGTTTTGTGATAGCCGAAATTATATATTCTTAATATATATAATCTTGCAGCAATATAAACAGTGTACAACAATAAAGTGAACAATTTCTTTCGTTATTATGTTAAATTTTGCCCATTAATTTTTAAAAATAAAAACAGCAAATTAATTTTTAAAAAAACATATCTCCGCTATTATTCGCAAAAAAATGTTAAATAAAATATTCGGGTCTATTTTAATCTTATTAAAAATTTCAATATTATTGGGAATAATATCAGACTTTTTAAAAATGCATATAAGAATTTTATGAATTTTTTCCATTTAGATGAAAATTGAATAACAATTTTCGGTGTAAGAAAAAAAATTACATGCATTTTTTTTATACGCTCCTAAAAATTACGAAAAGAATTAAGGTAGGAAGGATATTTAAGAGGAGCCAATGGGAGCATATCAAGAAATCGATGTAATTAGTAAGAACCAATGGGAAACGACGTATTTTGACATGCGCATTCCCTTCTATTGAAGCACCCACCAATAGCTTAATTTGATTTAAGCATTATTAAGGGGATTGTGATTATTCGACGTGAAAACGTAATGGCGTTTTCTCATTGTTATTAAAACAATTCTATACACCTGTATTCTCTCTTTCAAATGGGATAATAATCTACTTCAAATAACATAATAATGTAATGTGTTTGTTGGACCAAATTTAAATAATTTTAAATTATATTTAACTTTATCATAATATAATAATATATGTATAGGTTATGCGCATTGCACATAATGCGAGATTTTGAAATCCATTAATTGATCAAATTAATAAATATTTATAATGAAACCTAAAAATACTGAAGATTTTATACCGATGTATATATAATACGTATATATATGGGGAAATCTCACGAGCTGGGGACAAATTGCGTACTGGAATATCGGTGCTACAGAAAGCCTCCATATTATCATTTCACATTTCTACACATTTTTTAATACTATTTTACGAGTGTGAAATATAAAATGAAGTCTTGTTAGGCAAAATTAGAGATTTAAACAACTGATTTCTGCTCTAAAATCGAAGAAATAGTGAAATTCCTGATGTAACTCGCATAAAATCTAATTTTCATTTAGCGATAACTTTTTTAGCAATCTTTTTTAATGTTTGGTGTTTTTTGACATTCATTTATGGGTTCTGAAGGATAGAAAAAGATGTATTAGACAAGTGTGCCAGTCGAAATATTCGAGATAATGAGCTGTTCAAAACTGTAACTGCATTTTCGCTGACTTTTGAAAATCATCATCTTTCTTTTAATACTCGTTTAGCGATCATTATTTAGCATTCGCCCATATAAAATTTACATTTTCAGCTGTCCAGGAAAAGAATT
>JUFY01027033.1:2291-39984 GCA_001855655.1 Leptopilina clavipes | reverse complement strand
TTATCCGCTTGGAAAAGTTACTAGAGTTTTAGACAGCAGTTCGTTTCGCAATGTAATAGTTACTCGAGTGACGAAACTCTAGTGAGTTTTAGACTGACAGTTGGCAACAAAAGTTACTGGGATTTATAAAGGTTCGTTATTACTTCAGGTTTCAAAATTACTAGAGTTACAAATGTTTAGTGACACTTACTATTCTTAGGTTTAATAAAATTGTTTCATTGTTAGAGCAAAAAAACTAGTAATATTTTCTTTAACGTTCATGACAAAAATTACTAGAGTTTTAAAGAAGCTTTTACTTATTCGAAGTCGTAGTTACTAGAGTGTCAAAAATTTAGTTACTTTACGATTAATTTTAACGACAAAAGTCACTAGACTCTTAGGAAGATTAGTCACTCAACAAAACAGTCACTAGAGTGACGAAACTCTAGTAACTTTTTCGTTTAATTTTAACAAAAAAAGTCTCTAGAGTGAAAGGAAACGAGTAACTTTTCGTTTATTTTTAACAACAAAAATCACTGGAGTTTTAAAATATTTAGTTACTCAACAAAACAGTCACCAGAGTGACGAAACTCTAGTAACTTTTTCGAAGCGCAAACATTATTAAAATTACATTCGCTGTCAATGGATCATTTATAGAGACAAGTTATTTTCGTTCGAGGATATAATAAAGATTAATTACCCCTTTCAGTATTAATTTATTCATTCGAAATGCACCTACTCGAATTTTGACCGCTTTTGGTCGACTTAATGAACGGCAATGTTTATAATTGAGTTATTTGCAAGTTACATTTTATTAGGTCTTGTCATTGTATGTCTCTGAAGGCAGGTGAAAGACACACACACACACACACACACACACAGGTAGACAACTTTGGAATAGGGCGAAAACGCTTTGGGAAGAAGAGAAGTGAACACACGTCGAGGGAAGTAGTGTTTCGTTCGACAACTGCTTCTCGCACTTCGTTCTCGGCTCGAATGTACTTACATGGAGCGCGACGAACACATGGAAAACCGACAGCTTTCAATTATTCATGAAACGCCACTCCACTTTAATTTGCACCGTTGTGCGAGCACGCGGACCTCTCCTCTGAGTTAGTATAGGTGTGTATGTGTATGTGCTCCTCCCGACAGTCCTCGTTGCGATATGCCTCCGGTAATTTCGTCGGTGCGTATATTTATGTTCACACATGTATATTCCGCCGCTTCTCTCTCTCTCTCTTTCTCTCTCGTAAAGAAACACGTCTTGCGCTTATATGCTCGTATTTACACCCACTTCTAGTTATTCGCTAACGTGCGCTTATACAATTTGCTAAACGCACCTTAAAAAAAAAAGTGATCGTTTCGCATTATCTTCCGCCAATGTATATGTATATATGTGCGAAAAGGGGAGGCAAAAAAATAACCCCTTTTATTTACGCCACTTGTGGATATTATATATCCGCAATAATGAAATTCATTATACGTTCTTTTCGATTTCAACTTTTTAATTTCCCTTTTGCACCTGTCTGCCTTCTTCTTCTCGACAAATTCGCAGAATTTTTTCCGCCTTTCTGTCTATTATAACAAATTGCTCATTTACAAAGAATTTTTTACACAAAATCTTTATGGAATTTTATATTACACATTTTCTCTCCCGGCTTTTTCTTCGCATTCATTATCCATTAACAATTAGTCGAAAATTATTTAATTAAAATTTTAAATTGTTACAAAAAATTTAACCAAAGTGCTGTATTTAAAATACTGAACGTACAGAAATTGCCTCACTTTGCTCTACTTAAAATAAGGTTTTGTTCAGGATCCGACTAGTTTTCCTAGTTTGCAAAAATTTAAATAAACTTAATTTTTAAAATTACCTTTCGTAAAAAAATGTTATTAACTATAAAAAAGAATCACTATATTAGTAATTTAATAATTTTTTTTTTATTTTAGAGGTTTGACCAGGATTTCTGCCAAAAAATACTTTATAATATCCCAAAGTGTTGACTAGAGTTTAAATAAATTATCATTATTTACTTAAACCGGTCAATCCATCTCATTTGCGAGCGAATTTTCATGCCATCTAGGCGGGAATTCACAGAAATAATGGCGCGAAATTCAAATTCAGAATACGAACTGAACTAATATTGCACCCAGAAAAAGATATATTTGTCTCAGAGCCAAATAAACTATTTATTTGAAACAAATAAATTTTATTTGGTTAAAATAAAATTTTTATTTGTGTCAAATAAATAATTTAGTTGGCTCTGAGACAAATATACGTTTATTTAACTCAAAATGTCGGACCCTGGACAGTTTCTCTACTCAGGGCCTCACCAGAAATGAGGAAAACTGGTCAATACCCCAGCAGGTCTACATTTCAATTTCTGCACGGGAATAAAAATAACAAGTACGACTCATAAACACGTATTTCGTCTATCTGATACAATTTTAGATTGATTGAAATTGCAGACAATATATAGAGATAAGATAAACCCAACAGTCGAGTTGAAAGTAGAAAAAGCGGGGATTCTGAAAATTTTCTATTTCTTTTTTTATGTACGTCTATATATATATACATATAATGTTTGACAGAAATCGGAAGTCAAGAATGGATGCATGTGAAATAGGTATAAAACCTTATCTGAGCCAATTCAAAAGTCTGCAATAGCAAACGGATGATTGTGGATGGATCGTAAATCATATCCCCCTCGCAGATTTACGGTTTTCTTTTTCAACACTTTCCTCACAGAAAAGAGTTAAAATTCCCTCAAAGCCCTCGTGTATACTTTCAGGTAGGACCATAAGTGGTAAAAATGGAAATGTGAAGCATTACACCTTACTTTAGATTCGTCATAACTTCCTTTTGCCCGTTTTCTATACAGTTTTTTTTGAAAGAAATTATACACTATTCTTTTTCGTTAACAATGGATCAAGAAACAAAAACACACAAACATTTCAAGTGCCTGAAACTAGCACTACAATTGACTTGGTCAATACGGCATAATTTAGTGCTAATTTATGCCGCAAAATAAAAATTTAGTGCTCTTCAAATATTGCTATAAATGTGCTGTAGTGAATAATTTTTTTTAAACATTTATTAACTATTTTTTCAAAACATCAAAGAATTTTCACTTTACACACAGATTCGATATTTTCAAAACGAAATCTGTATTTGGAAATAAAATAAATACTTTACGAGGAAGAAATTTTCAATTTCCATCTAGACGCACAAAATTGAAGGGAAATTTGGAGAAACTTATCGAAAATATAAATTCAATTTTATCGGAGAAGAAGAAATATATATATATATAGCAGAGAGACAAAAATTTCTGTGTCAGAACACAAAAGCCGTTGAAAGGAAATGAGAAGATTTGAGGAAATTGAATTTTTAAGTAGATAAAGTTGTCTTCTCAAGGTATATCAGTTAAGTTTCTAAGTATAGAGGAAAATGTATTTTTTTCGTACAAGAATTTAATTTGAAGACGATAAAATTTTTAGAATTGAAAGGTTAATACGATTTTTGAGTAGAAATGAAATAGTCACTGTCATATTTTCAAGGTAACATTAATTTTTCAAGATACCATAGAAAAGATATTTTTTTTTTCAAGAATTTTTTTCAGTATATTAAATATTAAAGATTTTCTATTAAGATTTTGAATCGAAAAATATACTCTTAGATAGAGAAAACTTTACACGGGCAACATTGATCTTTTAATATGGAAAAAAATACTTTTTCCCAAGGAAATTAAATTTCTAAATAAAAAGAAAGTTCTTTCTGGAAAAACTTATTTCTAAGTGGATAAAGTTACTAGTAAGACTTGCCTCTTGAGTAGAAAATCACGTTTTTGTAAAATATTTTTAAATTTTGTTTTTCTTGATAAAATTAAATTACAAATTATAATAACAGAAAGAAGATTTTACAGGAAAAATTTATTTTTAAGTAGGTACAGTTGTTCGACCTTCCCAGTAAGACATTTTGTTTTTCAAGTAGAAAAATTTCGTTTAGTAAACAATATTTCTACTCGAAAGATAAATAAATTTGATTTATCAAGACAATATTTTTATTTTCAGTAGAAAAAGTACAAATTTATCTCCAAGTAGGTAAAGTCGTTCCTAGTAAGACCACTTACTTTTTAAAAAGAAAATATAATTTTTTCTGAAAAAAATTCCCTTTTTCTACTCTAAATGAAATTATCTCATCATGACAATACTCACTCTCTCTCTCAAAAAAAAAAAAAATTAAATTCAACCACCAAGCTTGTTTTAAATAAACTCAAAGCAACTCGCACAAATCTAGAGATTGAAACACAAATTTGATATCATACGAAATAAAATACACCCTTTTTGAGAGAAAAAATATTTTGTAACAGATCACGCAGACCACACGAAACAAATGAGAAGATCTGTGAGGGGAAAGCCTCAAATGTGACATGAAAAAGAAGAGGGAAAATGAATCCTGGAAAAAATGAGTTTGCATTTCTCTTTTTTTTTGCTGCTGCTGCTGTTGCAGACGGGAAAAAGGGTGAAAAAGTGTTGCATTCCTGCAGGAAGACGTTTCCGGGGAAATAGAAATGTTCGCTGGTTCGTACGGTCGGTCGTCGTCTCTGTCCGCGAATATTGCTTTGAAAAATGCACGTCACCATAGCAACTGCCCATATAATAACACGGAACCAGAGGCTTTATATGTATACTTCCACCCTATCAACCTATCCCTGTACATATACATGCAACACGATTTTGTAACGTCACTCGGCGAATGTTGATGCTCAATTGTACATTCATATTTGTTACTTTTGTCATTGTCGAAAAAAAAACAAAAAAACAATAAATACTTTCAAAATTCTTAAAATGCACTGACAAAAAAATTTACTTGATTCAGATAACCAATTACTTGTCTATTATCAAATAAATATTTACTTGAACCAAATAATTTTTTGATTTCAATCAAATAAATCGAAATTGAATCAATTATTTGTGTATTTGAATCAAATACGATTTAATTGACTTAAATAAAATTCATTTGACCTCAAAAAATTATTTATTTGATGCAAATAAATGTTTTTGATACAAATAAATATTTATTTGATAACGGTCAAGTAATTCATTACTAATAATTTCTATTTGTAAAAAAAAATCGAAATAATTTTTATTTTAAATCGTTGATTATAAACGTTGTCAACTTCAACGATTTATACCAATTACACATTAATTACCAATCCAATTTTGAAAATTGTAAATATTACTTCCACATCATTAAAGAAAATAATTCCCATTTAGAGAAAACTTTTCGAAAAATCTCAATACCGTGAAATTGTTTTAAATTATCGTTAAATCGGATAATAAAAGCTGTGAGCGTAATGAGCGTTAAACTACCTTTAAAAGAAAGAAAAAAAAATCGTTTCAACCTGTAATATGAGAATACAGGAAAAAAAATTCCCTCTCTTAATAGCCAAACAGATTTGCAATTTATTTACCCCCCTGTCTCTCTCTCTCTCTGACCGAGAAATGTTGGTTATTTTAAGAGTGTTAAAAAAGTGGTAAACATCATAAAAAAGTTTTAGTATAAAAAAAACACCCTCGAGGTTGTAAAATAGTATATATGTCATTTGAAAAGTTGAACGCATATATTTGTGTTTTTGACATAAAGAAAACCACATCTATTAGGCATATGGTGATTTCAGGAAACATAAAAATATGTCATGCATCACATAATTGTTAAGTGGATCCCTGAAGGGGAATAAAACACCCTCTATATGATCAATGTGTTATGGTAATACGCGGACAATTTATGAAAAAAGACGCATTTTATGCATGTGCTGTAAAATAATTTTCCAAAAGAAGAATAAAATAAAGTCCGAAAAAAACGTTGAGTATAAATATTCAATCATAGACAAAAATTCTCACAACTTTTTTTATTAGATAAAAATTATTACAATTTAATTTGTAAGTTATCTACATAATGACTCAGAAAAAATTTATTTGCAAATAAATTTGAATTAGTAAAAATTTTAACTAATTTGAATTAGTGACTCACTTTTTGCTTTCCAATTAGTTAAATTTTACTAATAAATAGTAAAAAAAAATTTTTCTACTAATTTATTAGTAAATTTTAACTAATTCAAAAGCAAAAAGTGAGTCACTAATTCAAATTAGTTAAAATTCTTACTAATTCACATTTAGAGAGTAGCCTTTGTTGATTTTCTGATCAGATTTCTTTATCGTCAGACTTTTTATGACTTTAAAACAAAAATGATTTTGTAATTAAGATTCAAATGGATCTGAAGTAGTAAATTCAGATTCAGGATTATCTTATTTTTAGCCAATTTTCGAGTTGAATTTAAGACTCTAATTTAATTTGAGATTTATCTGAATATATTTTCTTTTTACTGGTGAATGAGAGTTTAAAATGTTGAAAATTATAATGCATCGCAGGAACTATGTTATTATTGTAGTTAGCAATCAGGGTTCCAAGACGTGTCACAGACTCCAAAGTGCAGCTTTCTATACTCATCGGTCCTGATGGCTAACCTTTGAAGGGTCGAGCTATACAAAAAGCAGACCCCAGCCATAACTCGGTCATTAAATGGTAGTTCATCATCTACGCGAGACGTCCTTATGGCATGAGCGATGTATGGGGTTTTACACTAGAGACTGCTAGGCTCCACATATATTCACTTTCATCATTAGCCACAAATATTCTCTCCGCCATAATACCCTCTAGAATTCGTGGGATACTCGTTTTCTCAGATACGTCATGAGAATGTTTTTGTAAAAAATACATAACAATGACTCTTTTGTAGATAAAGAAAAAACTATCCTTTTTATTTCCGATGCTTATACAAATTAGTGCATAATGTAATATTCACACAAACATTCGATTCGTTTATGTGGAGTTGAGATGTTGAGAAAAATAATTATATAAATAGAAATTTAATATTCCTAGATTTGTATGCGCGCACGAATATACAAATCATATTAACACTTATCTTAATGTTGATGATGATGATGAGAAATAATTCTATTTCTACGAAACATTTATTGAATCATTAAAATTTGTTTATGCGGCAAAATTATCAATTGTGTTCGATATATACAAACATTTCTATTATTTAATCCTTGGCAGGCAAAGTTTCGAGTGAGATAAATATTTAATCAGCGGGCTTTCATTGTGTTTGCGGTTATTATGAATCTTGTCTGACCGATAAGCAACTATGTATGCGGGTGTGATGGAGACTTCCTATTAATTATAAACATCTTGAATACCTCAGAGGCCGTATCTGGTGATAGCTGAGCATGTACTGCATAAATAATCATAAAGAGAGGAAGTAAAAGGAAACCTGATGCCATTTCATTACAGGTTGCTTATGTCTCTGGCAAATGTTTATCGCACAAATGCCGCTCTGTTATAAATGAACTGAGTATGTCTCTGTTCTACATTGTAACATCATTTTGTCATCATTCATTAACATATCACTGTCTTGAGATTCTCCTTCAATGAATTCAAAATATTCATTACTTTCAATTCCGTTTTTCCAATTGTGCAAATTGAAACTTTTTTAAAGAAATCACGTGGGCGAGAGATAAGACTTGTCTGGTTAAATCATCAACTGAAATAACCGACATGCGCGTGTTTTCAGACAGTAAAGATGGCGTTAGATTCTGTATACCGAAAATTGGCTACACCTCCAGCTGATAAAATGTAACCAGCGGCTTCCACGTGTATAAAAAGGAGGGTCGTGTTTGGTTAGATATCACCCTTATGCCCAACTGCTAACAAGGGGCGGAGTCCTGCCAAACGAGCTCACCTGCCTTCCTACTGGCCTTCCACATTGATGGCAACATACTCACATTAGGTTTCAAATAGCCACTAATGTGCGCTCACGTATATGTTCATGTTCTTACAATCATGTATTACAAACTCTCTCAATGAACTTTCAATCTTTAGAGATTCACAATATTAAGTTACTTTACTCATGGCTTTTACATCCAGAAACACTTCTTCCGAATTTTATTCATACATCTACTTGAAAGTTTATGTCAATGATGAAATTCTCGTACTAATATATCTATATATTATATCAGTGCGTGAAATTATCATCATTCAGAAAAGCAGGACAATGAAGGCATTGAATTATGAATAAACTCGATGTTCATCGAAATTTTATAATTCCTGCTGATAAATAGATAAACGAACACTTAATTTTTTTTCGAAGTGCATCCAAACGATTTGAATCAAATACTTATTCAATTTAAGCAAACTATTTAAAATAATCACATGAAACCTAGGGATCAAAATTGCAAAATAATACCCGCTTTTTTGATCAATTTTCAGAATGATCCAAGGAAGCAATATCATTTTGCAACGTTTTGATCCCTTCGGGTTTTATGAACAACCTAAAATTTGGGTCTATACAACAAAATACAGAATTTGGTTGAAAAATATATGCCATTTTTCCCTGAATGAAAGAATAAATATTTCTTGCAATGATATATTCTTGCAATATTTAGTGCGGTATAATGAAGAAAGCCAACTATATACTTGAATTTTTTCGAGTAAGTTCTCTTTGAAGTATAAGTTGGCACGAAAAACACGTATATGTATCATTGCGATGACACATATGAAATGAGAGTTGAGACATGATGAGTGTAGACTTAACAACTTGGGAAGCTTCGGGGCTATGTAGCAAATGGTATGTCGACTCAAGTCTCTACAAGAAAAAAAGAAAAAAAGAGAAAAAGAGATGAGCAGATGAGGCGTGGAGAGGTGGTGCAGGAGGCTTGAAGAGCACGGTCCGATTAGCAATCGCCATGGAAACAAGCAGTTGATGCGATCAGTTCGCGCATGAGAGGAAAGGGCTGCGTTCGATGTGCCTATAGGTATAACCATCGCATTTAAAGCATCGCAATGATGATGGTAGTGGTACTCGTGGTGGGCAGGGGGTGAGAAATAGATTGGGAGGAGTGTAGGTGGTGAGAGAGGAGAGAAAGAGAATCGGGAGAAAGCAGCAGTTCCCGTTCTCTCGGCCGGCTGCCTGTTATCATGAGAAACAAGCTTCCACTCTGATTTTTTAATCCGATCCCACCGTCCACCCACCCCTCTCTTCCAACTGAATTTTAAAATAACTGCAGAACGCCATTTGCTCCTCGCAAACAGACCGGGGTTAAGCTTCTCTCTCTCTCTCTCTCCCCCCATTTCCCCTCTTTACTTTCTCCTACTTTATCTCTTTCTCTTTTCATATATATATATATATTTCTCTTTTGATGGCACTATTTTTTATCCCTTTCTTTATGCCTCTTTTTTGTTTTTGATGCAGCTTTTCCAATATCGCTCTTTCGGTATGGAGACGACGCGACGGATGGATAGGCCAGGGACAGGATATGGGATAGGACAGATAGAGAGATATATATTCACGAAGGCCTCTCGGATGCCAAATTGAAATGTTTAGCGCTGTGTGATCCCACATGCAGCATCAGAGGCAATATAGAACCGACGAGCCTCTAGGCATCCCTTGGTAGCAAAGCGCAGGGAGATAAGTGACAGTTTTATTAATTTCCCATCTCTGGTACAATGCCACCCACTGATGTCACTCCTGCGAACACGAACACACAAACTTATACGCATGGCAATGCTACTACTATATGGGGGGTGCACACATCAAGGGGTGGTTTGGGAAGTGAAATAAAGCTCAATAATGGCGTCGCGCCATCCCGTCTTCCATCTTCCAAGACCCGCGGGACAAGCGCAAAGATGTACTTTATTATTTGAAATTATCATCTTCTTTTCTGTTGCGAATTTTATTTATTCTCCAAATGATGAAATGCTGGTCAATTAAATTCAGAGAGCCGAGGTCTCAGTTTGGCAGTTGAGTTCTTATCTGTTTGAATGGGGAAAAAACCAGGAGAAGAGATATCTGAAGGAGTCTTTCCCGTTGGTGGTGGAAAATTTAATTTCGATCCCGTCGATTCAGCAGTTATATCCAAGTTTAATCTTTGATAAGGGTTAGTCTTTTAGTAATGGGATCCCGGAGGGTCGGTTGGACCAACGAGACTGGGATGAGTGGAAAAGGGACTGCGAAGATGGTAGAAAGGAAGCTTAAACCGTTAGATAGAGATCTGCCTCAGGACGAAAGTAATACCTACCGCTTATACCTTGAACTCGACTTTTATACGGTTGAGGCGTAACGAGCCTCACGATTGGATAACTTTTCCGACGCCAACTTTCCTCCAAGAGGACTCGTGTTTTTTTCTGAAATCGAGTGTCATCCAAAGTCCTGCAAACTCTTATGGTCTCTTCTTACTTTTTTGCTTCTCTTATTTTTTTTTTATCCTTCCTCGAATCCTTTTGTCCTGTTAAGCACTTTTTCAAAATCTTTTCATTCCGCAATGAATCAAGTAGAAAATTCCCCCCACAATAATATTTACACGGATAAATTCTATTGATCGATAATTGAAATTTTCTTGTTTCTTTTGTTTCAGTTATGGGGTCGATTTGAATGGAGCGAGGCGGAAAAATGCAACACGCGAAACGACCAGTACCCTAAAGGCTTGGTTAAACGAGCACAAAAAGAATCCGTATCCAACAAAGGGGGAAAAAATAATGTTAGCAATTATTACGAAAATGACGTTGACTCAAGTGTCGACGTGGTTCGCAAATGCCCGACGGCGACTCAAGAAGGAGAACAAGATGACGTGGGAGCCGAGAAACAGGGTAGAAGATGAGGACAATAATAATGAAGACGATGATAGTGGAAGGAAGAGCGTCGATGACAAGGATCGATTAGGTAAATAGTGATTCCCCTTTTTTCAAAAAAAACAACATTCAATTCTGAACAGATGCGATTTTCCATATACACTCTTTCAAAATCAAAATTTAAACACTCTTTCAAAATCGAGAAATCGTTCATCATATTTAAATAGTTATCTCAAGAATTTATCACGGAGAACATTTTAAAGAATCGTATAAAAATATCCGAGATTAAGCCACAAGATGGTAATAAAAATATCATTAAAAACAAGTTATGCTTTTAGATTTTATTGCAACAGCAAGACAATCACTATTCCTAATGGAATTATTACAATTTTATTACTGTTTCAACATCTTGTTATGTCTGTAACTAATTTGCACTCGTACTTTATGAAATAGAATTATTATCATCATTTGTCACTTGAATTTCATAATTGTACGTTTTAGTTGATTGTTCTTGAATCATTTTGGAGCAAATCACAAATAGAGGTTCTTTGATTTATTTTTACAGATTCTAAAGACTCAGGGACTGGATCAAGTGAAGATGGCGATCGACCAGCGCATCGTCTGGATCTTCTTCATGGATCTGGTGGTGCTGGTGGATTTCCGGTGAAGGCGGAAAGTGAATGGAGTGAGTCAAGAGCCGACAGTGGTCCGGATAGTCCCGAGTGTCTCTTTGATCAAAGAGAACCAAGGCATCCAATGCAACTCCAGCATCCGGCATATCTACCGACGTCGCGACTCCTTCGTCATCCATCCCCCGAAGCAACATCTCCAGGAAGTCATCATCTACCGCCCAGTACGAGCGCAACGTCAACCGGAAGTGCGACAACCAAGCCGAGAATATGGTCCCTCGCTGATATGGCCAGCAAGGATGGTGATCAGCCTAGTCCAAATTCTGGGAGTCTCGTGTCGCCCTTCACTTCATCATCGGGTGGAGGGGGAGGAGGCGGCGGAAAACTCGTTAGTCCGCTCGCCAGTAGACTCCCACCTCATCATCCACTTCATCCGGCAATGCATCCCGGTTCACAATTCGTCAGACCTCATCCGGACTTTTACAGAAATTTCTACGGTTCATTGCATCAAAGTTCCGGTGACATGTCTCTTTTGGAGACGTATTCGAGGACTCTTGGTGGATTGGGTGCTGGTGCTCAAGGAATTTTAACCCCCACCTCATCCTCATCGACTGACATAAAACCCTTTTCCCCCGAAGTGAAATCATTCCCCTCGGATCCAAAACCATTTTCCCCCGATGTGAAACCATTTTCGCAAGAAAGTAAAACATTCCCCTCGGATGTCAAGCCTTTCTCGACAAATGGAGGTCCTGCGAATAGATCTTCCGGTGTTTTAACGACATCTTCGGGTGTTTCTCCATCCTCATCATCATCCTCGGGATCATCGGCTGGATCGGAGCCATCCTCCCATCATCCACCAACGGAATTAAAGTCTCCCGGACGAGTGTGATTTCCCCTCTCAACTCTCGGGTGATTGAAAGACAATTTTCACGACAATAAGAGACTATGTTTTTGTAATTAGTGTACAGTATATATGCATGATTCTCTTGGAGAAAAAGAGTTACCCTGCTGCTTCCAGAAAAAAAGAATATAAAAAAAAATGAAGAAGAGTAGTTACGAATCCAGAAGTAGTAGTGAAATTATTGAAATACTTTTAGATAGTATCGTATAAATATTATACATACATACATACATAAAGAAAAAAAAATTATTAATATTATTTATGCGTCTGTAAATAGTACCCAGTGTATGTATTGTATGTAGAAGTAGTGTGATAATTATTAAATTGATAATTATAAAATAATTATTATTACGCAGTATAATAATTATTATTGTATCTGAAATCATTATTCATACTAGCAATCGATGACGATTATTATTGCGACAATGATGATTATTGTTATTGCAATGTTTATAATATTATCATCGATTCACGTCCGACATGTCAGTTTGGTCATTATAAACGTTGATCACAATGGGTCAATTTGGGAGTCGAATCTCAGTAAAATAATTGAAAAAAAATTAACTACGTTTCTTGCTAATGGATGATTAAAGACTTGTGAAGAATTTATTCTTCCTTTATGAGAATCGACTCGCAAAATGTTTCAATTACTGTACTTCCAATTGCGTCCCTTCCTTCTCTTATTGAATGAATGTAGAGTTTATAGAAGTCTTTTTAGACAATAAGGTTTGGTGACGCAAGGAATGTCCACATATCATGTCATGTCGTGGGTGAACGATCGCCAGTCATTCGTATCCAAATTTCATCGCCAACCTGCCGATACCACATTGGCAACAGCGGGTGGTATCTGTTCTTCGCAATAAACGAATCATTACGAAATCATTAAATAAACTCTTTTACTCAATTTCCTATCCTTTCTTTCCCACTTTTAGATTATTCTTTGTCTTTTGAATAAAATTCAGTCTTTTTTTTGTTAATTTTCAAAATATACTTATTTGATGACATTGAAGATGAATTTTTCGCATTAGATATTTTCATTTGGGAGAGATTCAACGATAAACTCGAATATGTTAAAGACAATAGATGAGACATGGCATCACGTTCATCGAAGGAAGACTGGAGCAGATGAATATGAAACGAAGGTTTCTTAGAACCGTCGAGAGTTGTACTTATAAAAATGCAAAGCGACGGACTTCTGGGTGGTTGTGAGACAAGTCTGGTTATTAGTAAACATTTAAATCGACAATCGCTATGGCTGTATAAGCAGCGGGAGAATGCGACTCACTCTCGTTCTCTTCCTCTTTTATTACTCTCTCTCTCTTTCTCTGAATCGTTTTCGCGTGCCAATTTCATCTCTCTCTCTCTCTCCCTCTGTGTCTTTCTTTCGTTGTTTCTTTCTTTCTTAGGAACAGAGCTCGATCGGTCGCAAAGCGGAGAAAACAAGAAATGTCGCGAGACCACCCGCTAGGACCTCAAGGATCGAAACCGCGGATCCCAAGGAGGTCTATCCCGTCTTCATGAATCAACTCGTTCCTGAATCGGCATAAAGCAGGCTCTGGGGATGCTAGAGTTATGTTCGACTCCCGGTTCCTTCGTGCAGGCGCGGCGGCCTGTTAAGTCGACCAAAAACCGGATGACGATCCAATCCTCCTCTGAACCCCAATTCGGATTCAAGATGAGAAATTGTGGTTATATTTGCTTCCAAAAGTAAATGTTGCTTTTATATATTTTCAGTTATTATTTGCCGCAAAGTTTTGTATCTTGGAGGTAATTTTTCACCTTCAATAAGTGTAAATGGATAGAACGTATCGACCTCGTCACTCGTCTTTCCTTAGTGGTAAAGTAAACCAGCTTTTATCGAGTTTTAACGGAACAACGGATTCCTTTATGGAAACGCCGTTAATTTTACGAGGCGGGGCATATTTAGCTTGGGTGATCGTAAAGTCATACTTTGCGTCGCGATAAAGTTAAAACACCATCGGCCAGGCTTAAAGCAAAGTTTGGCTCGTAAATATGGGGGCAAGTTTCTCGCAACTTTGAAAACCTTACGTTTCTAATTTAACCTTATTTTCTCCAACAGGAAAGGAAATTTTAATTTTTACTCAAAAGCTCTTTGCATGAGTTAAAAAAAATGTGTTATATTTTAATTTTTCAATTGGGAAATTAGAATAAAACCACATCTTTATCTAAAATTCAAAGCTATGGCTGACTGGATAGTCCATCAGAGTTGAGGGTTGAAACACTGGAAAATTAACGGTTTGATGATATGCGTCAAAGTTGTAAAAGTGATAGATCATCGCTCCCACCATCGTTCATGCGTTGACATACAATTTTTCATCTCAAGCAGACAAATCTTGAATGCAATGAGTTTTTTGAAAAAAAAGAGTGTCAAATTACGATTTTTCCACGAGCTAATTTTGATTTACGTCTCTCGTTAATTTTTTCCTGAAAAAAGGAGAATAATGCAAGTTGCAAACTGCAATTTTTAAGAATCGTAAATAATTGTCCAGAGGTCTAATAATTAGTGCAAGGGAAATAAAATACGGGAGACATCTTCCTCTCTGATTTTGTGCTCTTGAAATCAATGTTTGATGCAGCCGCTCTCCCTCTTGTGCGGATCTTGAATGCATTGACTATTGTTCACGACCAAATAATACCCGAACGAGTCCGCGAGATTACCTTCTTGGAAAAAAAACTCGGCCCTCAGATCTCTTTATTTCCTCAACTCCGTATTCCGGGCATATACTGTTTCCATTGAGAATTATAGATTAATAGAATCAGTAAATCAAAATGACTTTGCGATTTTGAGAATCGAAATTCTTTTGCTCGTCCATTAGCATTGTTATCGCTTTGAACGATTTCATGATTTCATGAACGATTTCATGTGAAAGAATAAATTGATTTTATCTGCAATTTCAATTTTTTTCTTTCTTTTTGTAAATCTGAGTTTTTATTTATCAGAGATTAGAGATAAATTCGAGTTATTATAAAGAAAGGGAACTTGAAGAATAATCCTAATTAATTCAGTGTCAAGGGAGCAATCAGGAAGGTCTCAAATTGTAAAATTAATTAGAGATAAAGACTCAAGTTAGGTATTAGAAGAAGAAGAAGAAGTACTTCAGATCGCGCTGCTGAGAAGTCGTATTCAAAGACATCAAAGAGATCTCGCCAACTCCGCCGGATGTCCGGCTGGTGTCACCTCGAGGAAAAAGGGGAAAAGAAACGCAGTGACACTCGAATCTTGTCGGCTGGCAAACGACATAAGTCACCTACTAAATTAGTGGCTAAAGAAGCGACTCATAATTCACCGCTAGTTAATTGGTGGCATTTCCAACAGCGTATCTGTTTATACGTCACAACTCAGCAACCGTGCGCGACTGTAAATAAATGTGTAACCACAATCGTGTAATGATATACATAAAAATGAATAATCATCCGCTAATTATGGATACATAAATCATCACCAATAAAAAATCATCAAAATTCAAACTTAAAAAAAAAAAAAAAAATTCAAATTTATTCATATTAATAAAAAAATCTACAGATTTAGAATTTAACATAAACCAATATTTATATACAGAATTGGTCGATCTGTATTTCAGTTTCAAGTATATACCATATATAATTTACACCTTCGCCTGAGCATTCGAGTCCACAGTGACCTTCAAACAACCTTTTCAATCGAGAGCTTGTTTGGCACCTTTCGTCGCAAAAAACCTGCTTTGATACTGACACCGAATCTCGGCAAAACCAAAGGTGTTTTCAAGTTTTTAATGTCTCTCGAAATTGTTAATTAGGATAAACTTTGGTAATTTATAATTTTCTACCTGTTGTTTCAAACAAGATCGATTGTCAACTTTCATTTAATCCACAGGTAAAAAATTACTCTCAATTCCATATGTATAATTTGTCAAACATACACTGAAGGAAAAATTTATTTGATTCAAATAATGGATTACTTGACTAAAAATAAATATTGCTAGGTATCAAACAAATTTTAAGTCAATTATTTGATACGACTATAGAAATTATTTCAATCAAATAAATTTTTTTCATATTTAAATATTGCGTAACTTTTTTCCATAATTTATGGATATAATTTTTCCCCCTGTGAATCGATGCTATAATTATGTATAATCAATTATTGTCTTGTACAGAGAAGTTTCATATTAATGTTAATTGCCGGGAGAAATTTCCATTTTTACGATTTTGTATGCGAAAAAATGGAAGATTGTCGCATTGGAATTAAATTAATGAATTCACCCCTCTATGAGTGAAAGTTTTTTTGCAAATTTTTTAATTCAAGTTTCACTCATCCACATAGCACCAAAGGACTTCAACCCTACTGTGTGGTAGTCGTCACGTTGCTTTCTTGGAAAACAAACATGAGCCGATATAATTAGTAGCGCGTGTCGACTAACAGCTATGTACTAAACTATTCCTATTCAAAGGAGGCTTATTTGTTAAAATTTCCTTTGTACGTCGATAAAACTCTTCAGAAAAGGGGAAAAATAAACCTCACATTCATTATTAATAAACTTGGTTTGCATTCCTCGACAGGTTGTTTTGTGCCCGGTTTATTCGTCATGTCCGGTATGGTGTGTGTAGAAAATATTTCTACTTGTAAATATTTTCTTTTATTAAAGAAGTTGTATTATATATACGAATATATATAAAGAAAAAAGTAGGGGAATTCGTGATGCATTTTAAATGCGTATATTAAGAGTCTCTCTGAATGACTGAAAGATTTGGACTTTATATGTTTAGGATATCATCGCAGTCACGTCTCAATCGATGTCCGATCAGGACGGATGCGACAAGAAGAGGAAGCCCTTGAATTCGACCAAACGTGCCGAATGTTAATTATTATACAGCGGGTTGCCAACCGTCGAGCTTAGGGTGAAAAACTTCTTGTCCAGGTCTCGCCATTCGCTCGACGACAGTTATATTCTCGAGCAGACTCATCTGCCTTTTACCTCAAAAGAAACGGGACTCATTAATACTTATCAACTTTTTTCCCCCCCGAGAACAATATATTAAAGGACCATCTGAATTTGTTTGACAAGAAACTTTCTTACAAATTAATGCTCCCTTTTTATCATTTGCTGAAAAAAAGTGCATAACTTGAATCAAATGGGAATAATTTACAAGATAAATTTCAATATACGAAAGATTGGAATTTCTCTACAAGTAAATTGTGAATCTTCATTATGTGAAAATCTCGGAAAAAATTATATGGTAAAACGTCAGGGAAAGTTAATATTCAAATTTGGCCTCTCTGATATCTGAATTTATTCAACTCACGCGGAGAACGAAAGTTGGGTATATAAATAAATGAAGTTTATTATGAGAGGACAGAGTGAGAGATGCAACGTGTCACAACAGCGTCAAGGCGTGAAGCGTCAAAGTGGATTTATGATATTATCCTTAGTGTCTTTGCGATTAGTGTCTACAGTCTTTGATGTTTTCTGCATCATCTTTAGCAAAGCAGAGTTTTTCCAATTTATCATCGATTCTTGATAAAAAGGCACCATTGGCTAATGTTATTCCAAAACAAATGGAGCCAAACAGAAAAAAAGAAAACGACAAACATGAGAATGGGAAAAGAAAGGAATTATCCAATAATTGAAACATCTATTCAATAAGATAATTACTATACACACCTAGTACTTTGGAACATATTTACAGTTTGGAACTTATAAATCTCCGCAAGACTTGTCTAGATGCTAGCACGCGGTAATGACGCGTGTATTAAAAAGCTGACTGACTTAAAATAAACCAGCGACGAGCAGTGATTGATGAGAGCTTTACCGTTGTAGAGGCAAAAGAAAAAGGCAGAGAATGAAGAGAAGGAGGGTGGACCAAAAAGATGCCCGTTTACGAAACTCATGAAAGAAGCGAAGAGACACCTCGACGATTTGTGTCACAAACATTTCTATATGTACAGACAGTAAAGGGTGTTGCGAGTGTTCGTGAAGCATGGTAGTCGAGTTACAGTCCGATGTTAGTATAGTAGCGCATATAAGAATACAAGTTAAGTGTCAGGGAGTGGCGAGAGTCCGGAACATCCACACCTCGTACTTTGACACCACAGGAACCTCGCTTCTATAAATAATATATATGCATACACTTATTATATGGCCGATGACAATGGTACAATCAAATTCTTATTCCTTTCGTTCAAAATTACTTTCACAATTAATAACTCACAGTAGAGGAGCAAAATTAATGACCAAATTCGATTAAAATGAATATTCTCTAAATATAATTAAACATAATTCCATCAAAAATGACTAATTCAAAAGTTGGAAAAATGATTCGAATAAAGTCAAATCAAATAAATCACAACTCGAATAATTTTCGACCAAAATTACTTTTTAATAGCTAGAATTAAAGAGTGATTTCTGCTCTTTGAAATGAGAGTAATGCGAATTTTTTCATCAACTTTTACTATCCAGCGTCCCCATCCGCCCGTTTTGCTCTCTAAATTTGAATTAGTAAAAATTTTAACTAATTTGAATTAGTGACTCACTTTTTGCTTTTGAATTAGTTAAAATTTACTAATAAATTAGTAGAAAAATTTTTTTTACTATTTATTAGTAAAATTTAACTAATTCGAAAGCAAAAAGTGGGTCACTAATTCAAATTAGTTAAAATTTTTACTAATTCAAATTTAGAGAGTGAAAAATCAAAAATTCGAATAAAGTCAAATTAAAAAATTTACTAATCGATTAATTTTTACTAATAAACGACTAGACAAATTTTTTTACTCTTTATTAGTAAAGTGTAACTAATTTACCAGCAAAAAGTCATTTACTAATTCAAATAATTATTTAAAATTTTTTGCTCTCTAAATTTGAATTAGTAAAAATTTTTCTCTAAATTTGAATTAGTAAAAATTTTAACTAATTTGAATTAGTGACTCACTTTTTGCTTTCGAATTAGTTAAATTTTACTAATAAATAGTAAAAAAAATTTTTTCTACTAATTTATTAGTAAATTTTAACTAATTCAAAAGCAAAAAGTGAGTCACTAATTCAAATTAGTTAAAATTTTTACTCATTCAGATTTAGAGAGTGTAATTTTAATATTTAGAAATAAGTTGATGAAAAATGAATCAAAACGGTTACTAATTCAGTTAATGAACAAATGGGCGCTGTTGAGTTAGTCAAAAGTGATTAATTCAGATTTAGAGTGTACTAATTAGTAATTACACATAGTTACTAAAATCGATAATTGTTTTTACAATCGACAATAATAATTGACGCAATTATGCATATTATTTGGAAAACATTATTGCATTGTTGAAAAATAATTTTCCATTATATGTGTGGAATATATATTGGCAGAATCAAATTACAACATATATATGAATTTTATTACTTCTGTGTATAATTGTTATTCAGATTAATAGTCTCTTGAGTTTGATTTCACAACATGACAAATCACCAACTTTTTAAGTTTATTATTTATCATAAATAAAACCAAGAAACCTTTTAAGTATATATATTTGATGAATATCTATTTGCATAATTCGATGTGCATACTAGTCAGTGTGAAGGGAAATAAAAAAGTATAATGTAATATATCCTAATGCATCGCAATATAACGTAATTAGTTATAAACTGATTCATTAAACCAATTGATAGAAAATTACAATTATTATTGTCGCTCTGTTTATTCATCATTCACTAACGGATTTAATCGACTTTACTGACTGTCAAACTGTATGTATTCCATATTTAGATTATGCGTAATATGTCAGTGCTTTTTCCACTTTTTCTTACGGAGATAACTATTTTATAAACACAAAACCTCTTCTTTTCAACGAGGGCATAAAATATATAAGAATTTAGACACTAGTACTCTTTCATGTATTTTTGAGGCGCCATCACGACTTCCGGCGCGCCGGCAAGAGACTCAGATTCGTCAACTATAACGATCTTGCTGACGCGCAGCTTCCTTTTCTTAGGAAAATGACGGAAGGGTCTCCCTCGTTTGTCTGTACAGAATATATCGTTAAGCCTCATCCTTCTGACCCAAAGAATTTTAGACGTTTTAATGAATTGCGACCAATTATTTATAATTAATCATCTCCTAGTAAATTTGCGGAAAAAAATGACAAAATGTATACATATATAATTTCAATTAAATTCGTACACTTAGAGAAAAATTTATCCGAAACCAAATTTTGTGTTTAATCAACTGAATGCCACACTGAAAAAAAATTTATTTGATTCAAATAATGAATTACTTGTCTATTATCAAATAAATATTTACTTGAACCAAATAATTTTTATTTAAATCAAGTAAACTGTAATTGAATCAATAATTTCTGTATTTGAGTCAAATACCATTTAATTGACTCAAATAAAATTTATTTGATACAAATAAAATTTATTTAAATAAATATTTATTTGATAATAGTCAAGTAAATCATTATTTGAATCAAATAAATTTTTTTTTCAGTGTATACAGTTTAACCATAAATATTTGTTTGATTCGATCAAAAATTGATTGAGTTAACGACAAAATCAACAATTAGTTAAAATAATTTAAAAATTATTTTTTAATTGATTCCCCAGCCTCAATGGAATTAGTAGATTTCTACTAATTTAGAGAGCATGAGTTTATATACTGATGGGAAAAATAAGACAGGGGGTTAATTTTTTCCGCGGCAATTTACATGCGCAGGTACATTTTCGTTTATAATCATCATTTACATGAAAAGATTCGTAACTCACTGGGGGGATTCGGTGGAGAGAAATTTATGAAATCGTTGCGCTTAAGCTAACGTCGATACTGAAACCTTGGTATTTATTTTTGGTGGAGTCCACGAAAATATACGCGAATAACGGTATTAACGCTTTCAAACTTATTGAGCGAAACTTTTTATCGTTCTACCACCACTTGTCCATGCGTGTATGTAGAGTAAACGTTTTTTTACAGCACTACAAAGATATTTAATCTCTGGAAAATTGTTAAAATTAGAAATTTTCCAAATATGACAGAATAATTAAATTTCTTGGTTATTTTTCTTTATGTGTTTGAGAGAGAGAGAGAGGGAAAAATGCAAAACAAAAGGTAAGCCAGAGACTGAAGGCATATAATTCCAGGATGGTAGAAAAGTTGGGATCACCTAGGGAATTTCGAGACCGGTACTAGTCGACCGGTCGCGGCATATTGTCAGGACGATAAAACGAAAGCAGAAGGCGGCCAAATAAATTTATTAATGCTGGAAAGCAGTGGCTGCTTGCATTCCACAGAGGCTGCAACCGACATTGTCGCTCTCATTAGCGACTCGCTCTCCCTCTCTCTCTCTCTTTTCTCTCGTCCTCCATCTCTTTCAGCTTCTCACAAGCTGTTTAGCTGCCTTCCTTACGATTGATATGCGTCTCGCAGCCTTTCGATTCCATTTCCAGAACCACACTAATCTCAGGCTTTAATGAATTTTAATCGACCCCGTAGACTTTCGATACTCGATGAAATCTCTCAGCAACTCTGATCGGCCATTGCTGCCGTGTTAATTAAATACAATTTCGTCGATGTCGATCTTCCTCAATAAACGAGTTGTCTCCTCTGCTCTAAAGAAGATTTGAGTACCTTATAATCTTAACATGTATGGAGACAGAGAAAAAAAACAGGTTAAAATGGTAAAACACGACGTTTGTATTCAACAGGAGAAACGATTCGATCGTTTTGGTAAGAAAATTGAAAGAGACGACGATTAAATTGCTACTGAGAAAAGTCATTAAACTTTATTTCTCTTGAATTTAAATATTGTCTTTCATTTCAATGCGTCTGTGTGTAAGAAATGTGTATGTTCAATTATATAGATTTGAAAATCGTTTATAAAATTATTTCAAAATTATGTAAAGTAAATTATACTCATCGATAGTAAAATGTAAACTCTGCCAAATTATTCGATAATTATGTAAAGCACCTCAATTTAATGAAGATTGTGTAAAACAATTAAAATTATTCTAAAATAATTTGAATTTATTGAAAAATTATGCGCCGACAATTAGCGAATTATGCAAAGTGTGCTGAATAGTATTGAAAAAAATATATACGCAAAATGAAGCGATGGATTTTTAATTTCCCGTCCTATTAAACCTGAATCCAAATAGGAAAACAAATGGTTAAGTTTCAAAATGAGTTTTATAACATTAATATATATTTTACATCATTGTTTGACAGGCTAACAAATCGAGTCAGTCAGATGACTTATCGATATAATCACTAAAACTGTTCGTATTGAGTGGTACATTTGACTTATTGCATATTCAATCAAAATTCTGCAGAATTTCCATGTAGTAATGTTTTTTTCCGCTTGTACTGAAAATAATGTCATCAATATGGAAATCAAGAGGGGTTGTAATATCGAAGAACACTATTGGAACTAGAAATTCATTTTAGCTTGCCACTGAATTTATTCAACATATACAGAAACCATTTAAACACGATGACGAGACTTGTTATGGAATGAAAGTTTGTCAAATATCGACCAGATTTGAAAGAAAAAAATCTTGTTTCAGTCCAAATTGACAACTAATACAGAAGAAATTTTATACAACTGTCACTAAATGGGTCTTTTCTCTATAATTCTTTGATTGTAATAATTTGAAATAAGAAATAAATTTCGCTTCACTTGGTGAAAGCTGGAAGAAAGCGGGTAACAAAGGAATTTTTCCTTTAAGCGTGAAATTACTGCCAACACTTACACATGCTTTGCACGTTCAGTCACGGGGGGTTAGAACCAGGGTTTGTATCGTTAGCTTTGTTACTTTAAGTGAAGGAGGGAAGGAGGGGAAGATATTAGCGAGACAAATAGCTCGGTGGGTTTGCTTCCAGGTGTAAGTTAGAAGTATGTGAAACGCTATATTGTGAACGTTCTATTACAGTGTACAACATGTATGCGAGGTAGAATGTAAAATCTTGTGTGTGCAGTTGGATACTATGGTACTAGAAGTAAAGTAACCGAGACGCAACTAGGTATATGTGCATGTACAAGCTTAGTCCCTTGCATTAGCATATGAGTGCTGCCTAATTAACGCCCCGACCACCGGCACGCGGTGTTAAATGTCTTTTGTCTCACGAAAGCCGTTCATAAAACTTGACTTAGTCCACCAGATTTTACACCATAACAATAGACCTGCCAAATTGTTATCGAATTTCCCAATAATTTCTATTGTATACGTAATTTTGATATTTGCCGGCGAACTTGAATTTTCTTTCCCCAAAATTTTTGATATTTTAAAAAGCCTTAAAAAGCCTTTTAAAATACCCTTCTGCTCAAAACACCTGTAAAATCGAATAATTATTCATGCCGGCTGTGTAAAAAATTCTTGACAGCAGTTAAGCAGTAGCAGTGAAGAAGAAAGCCGCACATGTTCCGATCTCCAATGACCTTTGGTTCCTCAGATTCCTGGGATAGGAATCCACTGTGTGATCGAGATTGGTATCTATCCAATACTAAACGTCCCTGCGAAGGGATCCGTCATTCTAACACAACGTAGGCGGCGCGGCATCGCCTCATTTACTTCATCCATCTGGACATTAAAGACTTTGCGATAAACGCTTCAACATCAGCACTGAGACAATATTTATCCTCCATTCATTCAATCTTTCCAAACGCTATAATTAAAATATCACAGTGTGATTAGTTTGTCGTTTTCAAATATTAATTTTTTTTCCAAACTTAAAATTGATAAGATAAAATTTTCTGAATCGTGAATGAATTTCCTTCTGTTTGTCAGATTGTCTAATATGTCAAGGAAAGGATTGATTTCTTTTTTGAAGAATAAGAAAAGAAGAATTCCTTTTGGTGTGTCCTGTTAAGGAGCGGAAAAGGTGAATTAAAAAGCACTAGAATGTGGTGGTTCAGGTGGGTCCGATCGGGTTGACTCGACCAGTGTAAATCCGTAGTGTCCTCGAGGTATTCGAGTTGCTTGTAGCTGTCCTATAGGTGGATGGACCATGGTCTATACGGCGGTGGTTGACCAACAACGTCTTTGAAGATTCCGCCTATCCAGGATATAGGGTTACCGTCCAACATAGAACAGCACCTTGCTTATTTTTCTTAATAGCTTGTAGTCGATGCGTAGAGAGTAGTTTTGTTATTCGTATATATCCAGTGTCCCTTTCCACCCGATAGTCGGCAAGTCTCGTTTTAATACCTCGCGATTAATGTTTCATTTTTATGAGATCATTAGCCACTCCATTCTCCAGTCTTCTTTTCCTTTTTTTATATATATTTTATCGAGTCCTACAAAAAGTTTACTTCTCCCAAGGTTTCTCTACTTTAGAAGGGCATCGAGTTATTTACTGAGGACACTTTGATTTTAAATTACGCAAGAAAAGCCGTCAGCATTTAATTGTTTCCTTAATGGTACATCTACTGATTGAGCATTGGCTATTGTTTCTGCCTGTTGAAAATATAAAAATTTAACAAGAGATTAATAAATTCACCACTGGAGAGAAATATGTTGGGTTCAGTTGATAATAAAAGAGAATGAGAATCAGATTCAGTTTGTAGTTCAATTTCTTGAGACAAAGTATCAGAACGATAAGGTTTTAAGTGTGCCATATCGAGCACCGGAAATGATAACGCGGAGCGAGAGACAACCTGCAGAATAGTCTCATGCTTAGACTGCATAAATTGTACATGATACATCCTGCATTAAACAGAATAATAT
The DNA here is from genome assembly GCA_001855655.1 of Leptopilina clavipes. Classification (NCBI taxonomy): domain Eukaryota; kingdom Metazoa; phylum Arthropoda; class Insecta; order Hymenoptera; family Figitidae; genus Leptopilina; species Leptopilina clavipes. The sequence goes on along the minus strand of JUFY01027033.1, from coordinate 15,087 downwards.
CACACGTCGTCTCAGGTTCCATTGTGTGTACATTGTATATATCTGTGTAGTGTAATAACGGTGCTCGTGTGCATATCAGTTAATGAACGAGACCAGAGTGTCGTCTGGTCGATTATGTCCTATTCACCAATTAGGATTACTCTGTCTTGGTTCTGTTCCGGAAACTACAATTAAAGGGATCGATTCTGACACGATAATTCAGTATACTGATTCAATTCCGAGATACAGTGATGATTCCCTAATTTCGTATATCTCAAATTGCTTTTCTTCGCACTTGAGCAAAAATCAACAATTATTCCATCACTTTCAAGTTTAGATCGAGGGGAAATTTAAATTTTCCCTCGATGAGTGAATTTTCGAACTAGATGTAGAAAAATATATAGGTAAACGTGTATAAATTTTTCAACTGCTGCCAATTAATCAGACGCATGTGACTTTTTTGGGTCAAAGGCGATGTGCGATTAAAAGTTGACGCATCGAAGGCTATTTGCTGAGCTCATTGAAAACGATAACGAGGACTTAAACTACACTCTCTTGACAACGACGCCGGATGTTGCGATTATTTGACGATAGACTCTCAATCGACGTGTATGAAAACGACGTCGGTGTGCATCCTGCAACCGCATATGCATATACTCGTTCGCCGAATCGACTCTCTCGACCGAGCAAAACGTAATTCGATATTTACTTCTAATGCTTTACGCAGAACCATAAAATACATAACATCAATCGCTGCTTTTCCAAGTCGTCATTCGACTCTCAAAACGATAAAATTAAAACCTTTGATCTCCCCCTTTCGATTTATAAATAATCGTGAGCCAACAATCTATAATAATTTTATCGTGCTTTTTGTTTTTCTTATCCAGCTGCATTTCTAATAATCCAAATTCAGTTCTTGCGACAATATAAAAATCAAAAAATTCCATTTTGACAACAAATTTTCAAGGCGATTTAAATATTGTACATTTAAGCAAGTAACGTTTTTCTGAAAAATTCAAAACACGATTGAACCAAAATATTGTTGACAGTGGAGAAAAATTTTACTTGCAAATATCAACCAATTTGTTATCAAAACCAAACTTTCCTCAGCGTAGTTTTTGTAAAAATTTACGCATATGTAAAATAATATTTGAAAATATTTAAATGCGCAATTAGGGTAAATTATATTTGTATATACTAATTGTTAGTAGGTGTTATCTGAATCTCATTATACGCATACCAGGTGCGTGTAGTGTGATTTCGAACGACGCCACTTGGACGCTACTCGGGGGGTGGTCAAACAAGGGGGAATGATTGGGCCGAGGGAGGAGAGGAAAGTGATGAAACGAGAGGTCGGGGGGAGAAAGGTACGTTTTACATGGAGAACGTTCCTTCGCTCGTTTAGTTGGCAGATCGCGCGAACGACGGTGTTGTCACGATCCGCTATCGCGAATTTTAATGATGGTGCAAATGTCCCGCTGGACCGGCGCTATATTATCTCGATTTAGGCCGGATGCTGGGCCGCCCACGCTATACATCCAGTACCACCTCACTACCTTCTTCCAATCACGCGGACTTGCCGATTTCACGATATTCCTTTCTCGCCATCTTTCTTTTCTTTTTCCATAGCGGTCCAGAAATATATTCCCTTTAAAGTTATGAGAATTTATCGTCAGAGACGCATGCTCAGCTTCCGGGTGGTAAATTTTCAATCGCCATTAATTGAAATCCAAATGATTCTTTTTACATTCTCATAATTTAAATGTATTTCAGCCATTTAGGGATGTTCTGTTCAGAGGATGAAGGTGAGAGAAAGTCTTTTTGTCGGATATTAAAAAAGGATATGATAAATATTTGGATTATTGGCGTAAAGGATTGGAGATTGATTGAAAAAGAGGAGATATAGGAAAGAGGAGAACGGAGTTTGCTATCCGAGTGTCAACTTCGTAAATTTCAATTTATATTCCTCTTTTGTATACCAGCTAAACGGAACGCGAGTTCCGTTACTGTGTTCGAAAAACAGGTGAAAAGATTTTTTATTACAGCAAAGGTTGTCAATGATATTGGATATATTTTCCAAAAGCTATGCCAGTAGCCTATCAATCTCGATAAAAATTGAAAAAGGAAAGAATTTCCAAGGAAAAACTGCTACGAATAGGAGATAAAATGTCAAGTTATTGGAGATGAGAAATATAATCTTTGTGACACGAATTCTATGAGTGGAAGTCGGGAAGCACATATTTGAGTAATTTGATACGATAATGGAAGTGGATCCGTTTGAAAAGATCCAAATAGAATCCATCTTTCTCGCGTGTGCGAGTGAGTGGGATGTTGATAAACGATCAGTTGTGACTCCACCTCGCTTAATCACCATTTCTCGGTCTTGTTCGTTATATAGCGACACACGATTCATCCGAACGCACCATTATCCCATGAAGATACTAGCTCGAGCAATTCTTCTATCTACTTTCATCATCGCGGTAAATCTAACTCTCCTCAAACAATCACGTACATGTTTGGTCGCTAGTTTATTATCTTCCTTTATAGCGACAATTTTTCCCCCCTTCTCTCCATCAGACAATAGTTACATTTCGAAAATGAAACGAAAACTATTCCAAAAAGTGATTTTCAATTGGTCGCGCAATATTCCATTCTGGTATCAAAACAACTGCGCGGCAGTTTAAAAGCTTGGTCGACGTTGGTTACTCTACAGTAATCAGGTTTTACGCGTGATCATTAAAGGTGGAATGGTCCGTGTTATACACTCGAATGCATAAACCCAGTTTACGTCGGTTTTATTTAAATAAAGTTTACTTGGTTCTGGGACACTCTTACATTTCCAAGCATCTGTATCCTTCTTCCTTATCCTCCTTCTCTTTCCAATAATCAGAACAGAAACGAAAGTCTTTACGAGCCATCAGACTTTGTACTTGCAATTCTTTACTGTTCATAAACATTTTTTCTAATAAACTTTCAACAATATTAATTGATCAATTATTTACCCATTTTTCTAATTTTCATCTAAACTCATCATCTCATTTTGAGAAATGTTTTTCCGCAACAAAATGCACTGGAAATGTTTTACTAACTCCCGATCGTGTGATAATGATAATAAATTGAAAATTGAACGACGAGATAAAATCTTTGTCGGAGTAAATTGTGTGTGCAATTTGCAGGGATGGGAAACTTGAGTGACCGTGGATGAAGCTCATTAGCCAGCCTACGCGTATCTCTCTTCCACACTATATCCATTCTTACGTCCGCATGTCCATCAACGATTTAATCGAACAGCAGAAAGGGATCCATTCTCTCCATCATTTGGTGCGGGTACAATAATTTTATCATTTCCCTGGCACAAGAACATTGCTTCAATTGATGTAAAAATCTGAAACTCGCGATTCTATATACCAGGTATATAGCGATCGCGGTCAGTTATTGTCTCTCTGGTGTGTTATCGGTAAGCAGATCTGTGCCGCCTCCACAAATGTGGGGGCGAACGAGATGCTGTTCGTTCTTGATTCTTTTTCCCATAATATATATAAGAAAAAATTCTGAAGCACGCGACGACGCGCAGAAAAACAATAATTCTTTTCTTACCATTCTTTGATTCTTGAAAGGTGCATATACCATAAGCTTGTGAAGCGGAAAATTATAAATAATGACGGGCCTTTAAATTCTTGCTTCCTTCTAGCGAGTCTCTCGCAGTTTAACTTTATATTGCTAGATGGAATACAGAATAGGATGAAAATACGACGCCGAGGGAATCTGGAGAGGGTGCGAAGGTGGTATTACGAGACGTAAGGTATCGTCGCTTTCTCGGTCGGAAACGAGAACGTCTCTTAACGAGACGAGACGTCTATCTCGAGACTCTTAGTCGAGATGGGAAATTGTTAGTGAGATCGTTAAAAAAAAGGAGTAACGATCTGAATGTTGTCGGTCCTGTGTTACAATGCTTTAGGAAAATTTATTTTCATTCTTCCAGCCTAGAGCTCCATGCGGAATATTTTCAATCCATTTGAAAATTTCTATATGGAAAATTATTTTTAAAAATATCGTAAAAGTTAAAAATCCTTATAGCGAGACTCCTGAGTGCTAAGGAGAAACAATGCGATGAATTTTGATACGGCTGAGGAAGTATAATGTTGAACGAAACGAGTTATTACTGTTATTACTGTTAATTGTTTTCCAGCGGACAATACACTGCAATTAACACCGGATTGATCGTCGTGCTTGTCTGCCGTTACATCGCGATACTTTGTAAACTGATTTGTCGCAAATTATACCGAGAGATGGATCGTCAAGGGCGTTTTACATCGTTTACGTTTTCCGGAGTAAATTCTATTTGCCACCGCCACTAAAATTAAACATCCCAGTGATGTTTCAACTATGATGACTGTAATTTTCCCAAATGCAAAATAATCATTATCTCATCACCAATTTTTATAATACAACAATGACTATAATTTGTAGTGAAAAATTTGTCAATGTATGGTGTGAATGTGCGAGATACAATTCTATTCATAGAAGAGCGTTGTTAAGCAGAATTACCAAGTACGACGACGACGTCGTGGAAAAAAACTCCCAAGAGCATCTGAAATTCTCTTATTCGCCTCTGATTCTTCCTCCCACTGGCTTCTTACTTTCTCAACATCTCTTTTTACACTGTGATGGTACTCGTGACGATACAAATCCGGCAAAAGTATTTGCTGAATAATTCAATCACCATCGGCCGCAATTCTAAATTTAGAAATATATTCCCAGGCAATGAAAAATAATTCGCAACAATATTAAACAAATTCGGTGAAAAACGGAACATTTGAAAGGATTGGAAAGTTATTACAAGCTACAGTAAATTTCGTTGGATCTTTGTGTTTCGGATTAAGTCGATACCATTGTGATTCTTGTTGGTATACGTGTTCAGCACTTTCAATCACTGCAGTTTTAGACTTGTTTATCTACGAGGTTGACACGCCTGGAAAATATTTTTTTTTTGTCCACAAAGTTTAAAGAATGCGACAAGAGGTTTAATACATTGAGTTTGGGGATTATTGGAGCTCAGAAGCGGATCGCAGCTGGTCAAGAGAGAGGGAGAGAGAGAGAGAAAGGGACGATGAGGCATAATGTAATTTCATAACTGTCAATGGTCCCGAGTCTAGTGGATTACATCAAAATTTCCAAGTAGCCAACTTCTTCCATCTGCAAGTTAAAAGGCTCACAACTCTCCAAACTCTAATCTTGGTTTCGAGATCATCTACAATGTAGAAAGTAAATATTTCCAGCACGCTTTGAATTTCACAAAATTAAAAAAAAAATCCGATCGTTATTGAAATTTTTTCCTTCCTACTTTTTTTAGTGCAAACAAAGTCAAAGTTTGTTAAATGTTAAAAATCAAGATGTATTATAGGGCGTAGAATAAATTGAGATTGTTTCAGAATGAAGAGATGAGTGGTAAAAGAATCGAAAAAGACGAGGATGGGCGTCGCGAAGCTAGTCGTCGCGCCAATAAATCAAATTGACTGGTGCGATGTCGGATACAGGAGAATCCTTCGATCTCGCTAGCCCTTAACCTCCCCCTTCAAACTACCCTAACTACCCTCAGTAGCGACCAGAACGACGGTCGTCCATATACAACGTGTCCAATCGCAAATCCCTTTAATTCGTTCCTTCTAGCATAAGTTTAATCCGAATTAAACTGCACTGGACGGCACATAAATTTGATACTTCTACCGAGGAGCATTAAGAGAGCTTGATCCCGATTTCTACAGTTAGGGGTTTATAACACCATCGTAAAATTGATGTTGCAAACTTTTCACACGGAGAAATAAAACGCATTGTATCATTCGTAAAATCCACATTGCAAAAAATGGCAATTATTTTTCCTTATTATGCACTTTTTTCTATTGAGGATGAAAATAAAACTTAAAATTACATTCAATTATTATCTTTTTAAATCTGAATTATTGAGAAGTCGTCCTTTAAATTTTTTACTAAAATTTTAGTTCATAATTACTAAGATTAGATAGAATTACTAAGATAGAAAATTTCTACTAATTTTAATTAGTGGACAACTTTGCACAAATTCAAATTTTACAGAGATCATACATTGAAAATAGTTTTATAGAGAAAATTGTGTTCTACGCTGAAAAAAATATTTATTTGATCTAAATAACCGATTACTTGTCTATTATCAAATAAATATTTACTTGAACCAAATAATTTTTATTTAAATCAAATAAACTATAATTGAATCAATAATTTCTGTATTTGAATCAAATACCATTTAATTGACTCAAATAAAATTTATTTGACTCAAATAAAATTTATTTGATACAAATAAATATTTATTTGATAATAGACAAGTGATTCATTATTTGAATCAAATAAATTTTTTTTTCAGTGTATTAAAATAAAGATATGCAACATAGGACAATATAAGGGGAAAAATGATTTTATAAAGTAAAGGAATAAAATTACTTGTAACATTTGTAGACCATTGCTTTTTTGGAATTTCGCTGACGCGGATCTCAAATTGTGTTACGCCGGAAACTAATGTTTTTGATACACAGGTAAAAGCCAGGAAACAGGAAGCAGCGTTGCAAAAAGTTGGGAATGCTTAAATTTCACTCTGTTAAGCACTTATATTAGACACAATCTCATTTCGTTAAAATCCACGCCAAAGAAAAATTATTTTCTTATATATAAATTAGAAAGAAACCGAAAAAATTAATCGTTCGCGATTTTAAAATATTCCTACACTCACGAAATCACTATTAAAACGAAAAAAAAACACATGCACTTCCGAAATTTCACTAACAACGATAAGGGAATAAAGTAAACCGAGAAAAAAATTTATTTGATTCAAATAATGGATTACTTGACTGTTATCAAATAAATATCGAACCAAATAATTTTTATTTGATAAAATAAACTACAATTGAATCAATAATTCCTTAATTGACTCAAATAAAATTTATTTGTTACGAATAAATATTTATTTGATATAAATATTTATTCGATATAAATATTTATTTGATATAAATATTTATTTGATATATATATTTATTTGATATAAATATTTATTTGATAACAGTCAAGTAATCCATTATTTGAATCAACTAAGTTTTTTTCAGTTTAGAATTTAATCATAACGCGATACGAAGATGAACATAATTTTCGAAACGAACATTTAATTTAAAAATGAAAAATAATTCAACAATTTTCCATCAGAAATTATCGACTATTCAAAACATCTCCGAATGTTTCAACAGACAAATTTCACTTGTCTTTTCGTCTCTTTCATCACGTGAAAGATATGACATTAAACCATAAAATTTCATTGTTTTAATTGTTATTTAAACGAGATGCACGACATTGACAAGAATTAGTCAAAAATGTATATATTATAATCTCTCGACGTTCAATTGTAATTATTTCTAAAGTTATCCTTAAAATTTTAAACCCGTCATTTTAACACGATGATGCAAAAATAAATACCTCGGGAATTTTTACATATACTTAAAATGTGACAACTGTTGGTACATTAATACTTTTCAAAAAAAAAAAAAAAAAAAAAATGAAACTGAAAAGCTGCTTGAAATTTGGTGAAAAACACGATATTGACAAATGAAACAACTGCAATAAAACTGGGATTGTTTACAGTTTGATGAAATATCGATTGTACGGTATATGGGATAATTTGCACATACAACTCGAATTGACATGAAAAAAGAGACGTGCGCGTAATATTCACGAGGGTTGAATCGAGACAGAGATAGAAAAAAGAGAGGAGGGAATAGGAAGTGTGTATCGCACTTATTGGTAAAAGTGGTAGGTGTAACAAACCGTCATCGTCGACGATGCATGGAGAATGATCGTCAAACAACGCGTGCCGGGAATGAATGCTCGTAATGAGAGACACGCGAGTTTGTGAATCGATTATGGGGTGGATTTTCAGAATCAACCCATACGGATTCGATGTATACATATATTCTCTCTCTCTCTCTTTTTTTTTACAGCCTCCTCACTTGTTCATTCAATGAAGGAGAAAATAGAGAGAGAAAGAGTGGAAAAACACAGGGAAATTATAAACTGAAGGGAGATGGATGTATATCAACCATGGAAGATTGGAGACCTGAGGGTGTGGAATGACGTTACGATGGCTTTGTGCACTTTATGGGGCCGACATAACGTTATGATTATTCACGGGATACTGTGTTTTATTGTTTGCAAACGCATTGGGGGCCAGCTTCGTGTGGTGAAGATCCGTTAGTAATGGTTTACGAGTGTGTTACGACCAATGCAGCACGCGCGACATCGCTCATCCTTGTGTCTTTTTGGAACTAGCGTAGAATTCATGTTTCCACATATTCGTATATTTAACTATATAGTGTCACTAGAAACTAAACTATATTCATTCTCGCACTTGATTTACTCAAAGTTCTCCCGATTTTCTCTTTTGTTTCTCTTTTGTTTCCTTTTGTTTCCCCCATAAAAGAGAAAATCGGGAAACAAAAGTTAGGTTATGTTACCGCGCAAAACATTCGTCGTGAGTGCGCATGCTTTTCCTCTCTTTGCTGATTAGTGAAAATTTGCGCCTAAATTTAAAATTCCTTCAAATGAAAATACTACCTGGAGGTAATATTATTCTTACTACTGCAAAATCGTTCATGCAATAATGACATTTTCAAAAAATCGTATCAAGTTAAACACGGAATTTCGCAAGAAAACTATTGGATATAAGCAAACTGTTGTTTTTTTCCTCATAAACTAAACGAAGGTTGGTGGCGCTTCACTAATTTGCGAAATTCGTTTCGGCCCTTTTTCATCGGACGCTATGTTGGGAATATTGGGATCATGTGGCAGCCAGAACAAGCAATATACGTGCCAAGGCTCATTCGTCGCATATCGACGATGTCCACCTCGATATGAGATATCGTCCAATGTAATAATCCGTATAAGTCTCAACCAATATTATCGGCATATTTCACGCTCCCATCACATACCAATGTAACACCATTCTCATTCCACGACATTTATCATTAGATCAATTATATATTTTCCGTCTTACTTTACCAAATTTATCTCGTTCAAAAATATAAATTTTTTTTTTGGGGGATTTTAATTAAAATTTTCCAATCACGTTGGAATGTAAATATTTCTTGCCATACGAATGGTTTATTTAAGCCAAGAAACATTAATTTTGATATTCGGTGATCGATTGTGTATATAGAGAGACGAAATTGATCTCGATTTATATTGATCAAAATATATTACATACCGGGTGGAGTTGTACTCGTCTCTCACCAATCAGACCTGATCACCTTTCGTGTTTCTCAAAGAGTGCGTTCATCAATATCTTTGAATCGTGTGCTACGTCGTGTAATACAATTCATTTATCGATTACCTGCCATGCACCAATATAAGCATCAAAAATTCGTACCTGGAACAAAAAAATTATTCACGTATAATGATTTATATGTATACAAAAGTATATAATATTAAAAGTATATAATAAAAATTGATCTACAGGAGAATGGAATTGTGCGGGCAAAATTTCAATTTTCGTATATATATATATGTACCCAAGGTTTTGATGCTTCATCTCTAGAGAACAGACAATAACGCGAAAGGATACGCGAAGCAGGCGCAACAGAAAAGGGATCTACGGTGGATGGGATGAGGGGATGAAATGGAGTTGGGGTGAGGAGGAGAGAGAGAGGTCAGTCATATTAATATCGCATATCGGACAGACCTACCGCAGGTCGTCAACCATAGCCGATATGAAATCATCACGATGGCGAGGGAGTGCTTCGCAAATAGTAGAGTATAATTGGAATCCATTCGGCAAACATGATATCCGCACACCAATCAATCTGTCGTGACGTTTCTTACCTATATATATGTAACTAATAACTCAAAAACTTATTCGATATTAAATTATCCTTTTCTTATATAAAATTATAAATATTAAAAATTCTAAGATATTTTATCCGCTCTATAAATTTAAACTTTTTGCAATTTATAATTAGTTCATCACAATAGGTTCACTGTAAACTGAAAAGTATCAATTTGATACCAAAAGTACCAAATTCCAAATTTTTGGATCAATTTGATATTTTTGGAATCAATTTGATACTTTTCAGTTTACAGTGTTATTTAACCTCTTGTGAACTAATTAGTGATTATAAACTGATGAATTAAAGTTTAAATGTAAATTGGTCAATTTATTAACGAGAGGTGTAAACGTGAGAAAAGGTTAGCAAAATATTCAGTTTTAGAGGGGATTAAAATCTCAAGAAGAGTGATTTTGACAGTTAGACGAATGACAGTCTTCTACGCACTGTTCCAATACATGCCGGTTGCCACAGGTCCTAATATTCTCCTTTCTCAGCAATTTCCGAAATTAATAGCTGGCTAAGTGGCGGTTAAATTATTACCTCGTAAATATCTCCACGCCATCCCATTTCCGTTTCTGTCTCCGTTGAGGGTGCAGAACCACCCCTGGGTTTCTTCTATATCCAAAGTCTTTTAATATTTGATTCATTTCCTTTTCTACTCTTTCCACTTTTTCGCTTTTAGTTTACAATCATTTTTAATAATTTCCCATCATTTTTCTTATTTTTCTTCATGTTTGAAGTTGAACAAAATTTTGAATGCGAATTATCAACACAAGATCTTAAATTAAGACCATAAAAATTGAAATACAACGCTGATGATTCAACGCTTGGTTGATGATGGATAAATTCGTATCTACTTTTTCCGCGTGTATGTTTAAAACTGCGATAAAAATTAATACAATTAAAATAACTGACGGGGGGGAATTTTTTTTCATTTTCAGTAGAATGATTATTGTCTTGGGCGACAAAAAAGGTTATACATTACGCGGCTCTTTTTTCAACAATGTCCGTGTGTGTGTGTGTGTGTGTGTGTGTGGGGAAGGGAGGTTAGCGAGTGGTGGACAAGGGGATGAGGAACATGGCCACAGAGCCTCAGCGTCTCCACCTTTATTGTGAGCACTGCCAAAGGCAGAAAGCAAGAGAGCACCAGGACACTGTGTTCACCTCTTGGTAGGAAAAGAGAGAAGTTGCTCGAGAACAAGGCCAGAAGAGCGAGAAAGAGGTCGAGTTTATTTATCGGCGAATGCTGCTGAGTGGCGCTAGCGCGGCATTTTAATTGCACTCTTATGGGGGATGGGTGCCCCCACGGACGAGGTCTTTCCACTTGCCTCCTCACACACTATATACACACCACGTGTCGTCGCTTATTCCAAATGACCACCTACTCCTTCCTAAAGGCAGCTGCTTATAGCGACCTAACCACCCTGACATGATACTGGATTCTCTCTCGTCCTTTTTCTCCGCTCTCTCTCTCTCTCATGAAGAAGAGTTGTTGAGAAAGGGGAATTTCTGCCTCTATTTATGAGTTCGCAGATGCAGTCTAGCCCCCTAGAGATCTGCAACCGGCATATTGTCAGATACCAACGCACTTGACACGATTAATTTTCTTCCATATAGTTTAAATTTGCCAAAAGGATTCTCGGGAAAAAAAAATTTGGATCAAAATGAAATATCGAAGACGGAATTCTTATATCGGGATCTGAAGAAAGGATATATTTAAGGGTCGAAGTCGTTGCTCGTGCTCTAGCGCCGCTGGCGCCGTTTGATGCTGCAATAACTCGCATTGTGTAGTAGGAATCTAACCTGGCGGGCTGCGGGTCATCAGAAAGACAAGAGGAGGCAGGAGAAAGAGAGGGAGCATAAAAACAAATGGATGGAAGGGAGATGGTAGGAAGGACATTATGCCTCGTTTCTATGAGTAGGTTCCGCATAATCGAGCCGCCGCGTCGTCACGATATTCACGTGGAGAACAACCCAACGTCCGCTGGATACCCGACTCTTTTCTCTTTGTACTTCCTTTTTTTTATCGGAATCCTGTGCCTGCTCTTTCTTTTCTTCCAGCAATGACAAAAATCCGAAAACCGGGTTTTCGATTTGACTTTACGACCTTGTTTGATATTACACAAGTTCGAATTTTACATATATATAATATATAACTATACGAAACATGTTTTTTCAGGGAATAGCTATTTCCGAAATACGAGAAAAGATTATAATTTTGAAAACCCAGCAGAGTTGAATGATACTTTTCCGATATTAGTAAATAATTCCCAATCTCATTTGTGGCATCCATTATTTTCCTGTCGATTTTTGTTCCCGGGGGAGAAAAAAACATGGATCGGGAAAGTCAATACACCATCACGGAAGTTGGGTTCAGTGTGGAAGAGTGTGATCACCGATCTCCAAGTTAAATGTATGCTGGCCTGACGATCCATTAACCGAATCCAATGAGCGTCCTCTAATTAAGGCTATTTATCGGAAAACCCGGGCAACAAAACACATTCCCCTCTCCTCTCTTCTCTTCTTTCTCATCGTTTCGCCCCAGACACCTTCGGAGGACTGATGAGCACTGCCTCGATTAAAAGGAGAATAAAACAAAGTATAAACCGATTATCGCGAGAAGAGAGACGAACGTGTCACGCGCAGTTACCGGTAATTTCCTTGGAAAATCATCGCTTTTAATCGCTCATTATCTCGATAAAGCTCTGGAGTTGAGATCTTGATTAGATTTAGTAATTGATTTAATTACGATAGAGTTAGAGTACATAATTCATTTTTTGATTCATTTTTAATTTTTTATAATTCCAAAAGATGAGAATTTGAAAAAGAATGAATTACTCTCTTAATTTGAATCAGTGGAATTCACTGGGATCCAGTTATAAGTATACCACTTTAACTGATTTTCCAGTGAATTTTAACTG
>JUFY01027032.1:0-10743 GCA_001855655.1 Leptopilina clavipes | reverse complement strand
AATAATAGTAACAACAATAATAATAATTATTATTAACATTACTGTCTGTTACTAATTACAGTTAGTTAAAATTTTTACTAATTCAGATTCAGAGAGGAAAATATAAATAATAATTTTTTATTGATATTGAATTTTTTCTGCTTGAAAAATAATAATAATAATAATAATAATAATAATAAAAAATTAAATGGAAATTTTATAATTAGAAAATTATGTCTATTTTAATTTATATAATTTCCCTTCAAACTGTAAAGTAAAATTAGAAAAATAAAAATTTGTTGTTAATTTATTAAACTCTAATGTTAATGAAAAATAATAATTTACAGTGTAGGTAAATATTTTAATTTTGCTTTCAGAATGGCGTCGAAAAGAACAAGACAGAATCATTCCATACAGCATCTTCTCGAACTCCCATCAAGCAGAGAAACGAGAGTACCGCCTTTTTCTTTTTCAAAAGAGTCTGCACAACTTTCGTCAGTTCCAGGTCCACGGCAGGTTCCGGTGACCGTATTGCATCCCACACCAAAAAAGGTAAACAAATATATATAGAAAAAAAGCAAAAAAAAATTTATATATATATATAAATTTTTTTTTGTTTTTTTAACATAAATTAATTAGATGTTAATTAACTTGAAGTATGTTAATTAATTTTTTTATTGTAAATCGATGCGAGAGGGATTAATTTTATTTTCATATTTTGCGAAAATAGATTTATATATAGGTACATAAGTAATAATCTGTAATGAATGTTATGAATATTTATCAGAAAATCGATGGCGAGAGACTTTCTTTTTATTCCTTTCTTTCATAGCCGCAAGAAACGATATTATTCAATCAAGAGAAGCACTTTCCGCTCCAGGCAAAAGTTTCCTGCCCTGCTTTTCTTTTCATTCTTTTTCTCCCTTTGATACTTGTCTATAAATCTCCCCTCATTCGAAATCCGATTTAAATGCGACCAAATTCTCACGTGATTCGAGATCTCTAGTGGATTTGATTCACAGCTTACAAAAATCACCTGTTATTTCCATTTTCGTGTTAACTTCAAATTTCTCGTTTTTAATTTTCTTCTCTTTGGAATTATTATTCTATTTCTAATTAGTAAATCGTAAATTTGTAATTAATTAATAATTGATTATTATATTCGGTACATGTTCGTATTCTCTAAATAAAATTATTTTTATATAGATCTAAATTAATTGACAATTTTAACATAATTTGCCCCCTAACTTGAATTAGTTATACAATTTAAAAATAAAAAAATAAATATCAAAAAGTCAGTCAAACAAGTTAGTGAAAAATTTTTCACTATTAATTCAGATTTAGGGAGTAAAAATAAATTTCTATTTTCAATTTTGTTGAAAATAATTTCATGGAGGTAAAATAATAAAGTCTTTTTTTTAATAAGTTATAAAAAGTTGATAATGAGAAAAAAATGATTAAAAAAGTGACTTGATAAAATTTGTTCTTCCAAGTAATTGTTTCAGAAGAAAAAGTTATTTCAAACTGAGATTCCTTTTTATTATTATTATATTAGTTAAACTTGCATAATTAAAAAGTTTCGAAAGTTTGCTATTTGAAAACAAAATTATTAAGGGATTATTGAGTCTTTTGTTCTTCGTTGGAAACTTTTTTTGTGTTTGGAAATCGATAGAGTAATTATTTCACAGAGTATGTACACTTGTACATTGAAACCTTTAATATTAATATCATATATCCGCAACCATCGGTATATCGATTCTCTCTATGTTTGATTTTAAATATTTGCCAAAAGTTAATTACAGATAAACTGACGCAACAAGAATGCCTTTTAATCATCATTCTCTATTTTTTTGCTTAACGATTTCACTTTTATTGTTTTTAACATATTGTAGAATTTTATTTTTTTTTTGTTTGTTTGTCTGTTGTAATTACAATTTAGTGTTTGGATATTAAATTAATATAGGAATTATTAACTCTGACGATATTTGTGAAATTTTTGTCTATTTATAAATTTATCAGGTTTAAGAAACTTTGCTTGGAATAAATTTAGCTTATTTTGATTAATACTTAAAAGGGTCTTTTCCATAATTGACTTTATGGAATATTGATCTCTATATACAGTATAGATATTTGATGAGTACTTAATTAGGTGTGCAGCAGCTTGTTTGTGTAAGTTTACTTAGATGTGGTAGTAAATACACAAAGTTAGTTACGCATTACTTAGCAATTGTATTGATTTAGTCAGACAAGTCGCATTCAGTAAGTTTCGATTGTAATTTATGAGGATTGCATAACTCGTTAAAAGTTTCTTTAGGATATATTTGAAATGAGTAGCATTCATGTCCTGTATTTAAATTCTTTTTTACATTTTAAAATAGTTTTTCATTATTTTGTAATTCATAATAATTAAAAATTAATTTAATAATTAATTTAATAATTAATTTAATAATGAACTAATAATGAATAATACTGGAATAATTGAAATTTTAAAATTTGGAACGTTTTTAACTCATAAAAATATTATTATATTACAGACGTAAAATAACCAGAATTCTTAAGTTTTTTGCCAGACTAAAATTGAATTTTTCTACTTCCAGTTACTTATAAAGAAGCTTTTGTCTGACCAAAAATAGACTTATACTACTGCGAATAAATTTTAATCATTTTAAAGTGTTTTGTCTGTCTATAATTGACTCATACTACTAAGACTGACTTACAAAAAATCCTAATTGTTTTGTCTGACTAAAATTGAATTTTTCTACTTACAGTTACTCATAAAGAAGCTTTTGTCTGACCAAAAATTGACTTATACTACTGCGAATAAATTTAAATCATTTTAAAGAGTTTTGTCTGACTATAATTGACTTACACTACTGGGACTAAATTACAAGAAATCACAATTCTTTTGTTCTACTAAAATTCACCTTCTATCACTTTGATTAAATTATAATAATTTTGCAGTGTTTTGTCTGACTATAATTGATTCATACTACTCAGGAAAAAGATTTATACTACTAGGAAGTTAATTACAACTATGTTCAAATTATTTTGGCTGACTATAATTTGACTCGTACTACTGAGGAAAAATTAAACCAATATTTTTTAGAGTTTTGTCTGACTATAATTATTTTATACTACTGGTACAGTAAATTACAAGAATTTAAAATGATTTTGTCTGACCAAAATTTGACTTACACTACTTAGACTGACTAACAAATATTTTTTCGTTTTTTCTGACTTTATTTGGCTCATACCACTGAGATTAAATTTACATTAATTTTTTTATATTTTGTCTGACTGAAATTGAGTTTTTTTACTTACAGTCACTTACAAAGAAGCTTTTGTCTACCCAAGAATTGACTTATACTACTGAGACTAAATTACAAGACATTACAATTGTTTGTCTGACTGAAATTGAGTTTTTCTACTTACAGTCACTTACAAAGAAGCTTTTGTCTGACCAAAAATTGACTTTCACTACTGCGATTTAATTTTAATCATTTTATAGTGATTTGTCTGACTATAATTGACTCATACTACTGATACTACTTTGACTGAATTAAAAAATTTTTCTGCCTTATTAAAAAATTAAAAATTGATCTTTACTACGTATAGAGTAAAAGTGAAAGACAAATTTAAAGTGAAACTGAAATTAAATTATTAGATTTTTCTTTTTTACTAAAAAAAGATTAACTAATTTTGTTGTTATTTTTCGATTGTATATATTTGAAAACTAGAACTTTTCCGTGTTATAATAAAATCTAAAAGTGGGATAGGCCCAAGAGAAACATAAAAAAGAAATGGTTCAAACGACATTAACTGCTGACATTTTACCTTTAATGCATTTCGCCGATCATCTCAATTTTATTATTACCAGCAATAAAAATGGTTACATACGAAGAATTGAGCGAAATAAGAAATTTGTTTCATCTTTATGTAGTTTATTATGTCATAATGCATTCTTTTTTTATAAACTAAATTTCAAATGAATTATGAGTATAATTTAGTTTTTCTCACACTCATCTCTAAATATCTAAATATCTCTAATTAGTAAAATATTTTAAACTAATTCTGAATAAGTGACAGACTGTTTGCATATTTTGCTTAAGTTAAAATTTACTAATGAACTATTACCAATTTTTTTGTACTTATTTATTAGTAAAATTTATCAATAAATTTGTAAATTAGTAATTACTCAAATTTATCAATATATTAGTAAATTATAATCAGTAAATTAGTAATTAGTAAAATTTATTAATTAATTATTAAATTGGTAATTAGTAAAATTTATTAATAAATTAAAATTATTTTTTATTATTTATTAGTAAAATTAAACTAATTCAAAAGCAGACCGTCTGTTACTAATTACAGTTAGTTAAAATTTTTACTAATTCAGATTCAGAGAGGAAAATATGAATAATAATTTTTTATTGATACTGAATTTTTTCTGCTTGAAAAATTATCAACATTTCTCTCTAAATGTGAATTAGTAAGAATTTTAACTAATTTGAATTAGTGACTCACTTTTTGCTTTCGAATTAGTTAAGTTTTATTAATAAATAGTAAAAAAAATTTTTCTACTAATTTATTAGTAAATTTTAACTAATACAAAAGCAAAAAGTGAGTCACTAATTCAAATTAGTTAAAATTTTTACTAATTCAAATTTAGAGAGTTGTTTTTTTCTGTAATGCATTTTATGAACGTTTTTCTTTACTTTTATAAAGATAAACAAATTATCCGTGTATTACAATAATAACTAGGTTGACTTACAATATTAAATCGCAATAGCTATATCTATGCTTTACTCTTTAAAGTTATTAAAATACTTTGCTGGAGAAATGTGTCAGCTGTTTAAATAACATAAATTATCTCGCGGGAAAAAAGTACATAGTTATTTGCATATTTGCACATTCAATAATATTCAATGAAATTTAAAAAAAAATTCTCCCACTAAAACAATTCTTTTTTCCAAAATTAACTTTTCATATTTGAAAAACCTTTTTTCTTAAGTGAAAAAGAAAGAATAACCAAAATATTCCTTCAGGAAAATTAAAATATAAAACTTTCGTTTTGATTTTTTATTTCAAAATGATGTTAAAACGTCTCCTTTGAATAAATTATCCCCTGTTTGAGTGTAATTTAAATATGAAACTGAATGTTCTTTGCGCGCTGGCAGTGAAATTTTCAAAAGAAGGTAAATATTTAAAAGCTGTGTTTCAATAGAAACAGTAAGACACAGTAAAATAATTTCCTCTTCGTTGCAAGGGAATAAAAAATCAGAATGTAATTATTTTAATCTGAGGTATTTTACTTTCTATTGTATTATAATTACTGTTTATCGAAAATAATAGAATTGGAAAAAATTTAGAAATTATTTTACTTACTTCTCACCTGAATTTCTTAAAGAAAGTGGAAAATAAAAAGCTCCATTTCCCAGTGAGTTGAGTGAGAGAAAATAGGGGGGGTCCCCGCTTATTTCAAGCGGCGACGTAACGATTTT
Source organism: Leptopilina clavipes (assembly GCA_001855655.1). Lineage (NCBI taxonomy): Eukaryota > Metazoa > Arthropoda > Insecta > Hymenoptera > Figitidae > Leptopilina > Leptopilina clavipes. The sequence continues at coordinate 5,263 of JUFY01027032.1, read as the reverse complement.
TAAACTTTTGCCGAGAAGTTCCGATGAGTTTCCGTCGGGGGAGAGTTGTTGTAAAACTTGGAGTGGGGAGAGTTTGTTCAGTCGAGGCGGGATTTCCCTCTGCTTTCAAACTAGTTTGCGAATCCGCGCAACTCCATTCACAGTTGTCTCTCCAACTTTCCGCAAACAATCTCTTTCTCCTTCTCTCTCTCTCTCTCTCTCTCTCTCTCTCTCTTTCTCTCTGTCTCTCTTGTCACTATATATTCCTTCCCGGGCTATTTATTCACATACGCCACTTCAGAGCCTTCGTGGCGTACTCGCGAAGCTTCATCCGTTACCAATAGTCGATAAAAATGTCCCTTACCATCCACTGGTAACTTTACACTTACCACCGGAAAATTTTTTTACCTACGACCTACTTCCTTACCTTCTTTTCAGCCATGGTAACTGCAATCAATATTGTTCAGTATTTGTAAAATTTATTCCCATTCTCCACATTTTTATCTGCGACTAATTAAACAAAAACGATGTTTATCTTTCCGTCTGCAAGTGTTTTAAAGTGTCTTTCAAATTCACTCAATTGGTCGATAATTTTCCCAGCTGTTGGTAAGAGCTGAGAATTTATCATCTCCCGATAATGTAGAATTCCAGAGGTAAATTTTGCAAATTGTATCGCACTTTTTATCTGAAACGTTTAGGGAAAAATAATTTTCCCTGAATATTTTGTGTAGTAAAAAAACAGATTTCTTTTTCAAAATAAAAACATCTGTTTTTATTTTGAAAAAGAAATCTGTTTCAAAATAAAAAATTGCAGTTACTTATTATGAACATATTGTGAATGTATTTTGCATTTTTTAATGTTTGGGTCGAGGTTAGGATAATGAGTGGGACATATCTTTTGGGGGGGATGTATAAGGAGAGGCCCTGACGGGTGCATAATTTGCCATTGAAATCCGGTGAATAGACATAGGACGAGCGCCTTAAGCATACGAAAGGTGGCAGAATGTTGGTAGGGGCTGAATTTATGATAATTGCATAAATCAGAGCTTTCCTCCACAATAATCATAATCTATTGGGATAGTTGCACGAAGTTAGCTATTTAGCCGACGGCGAGTAGGGAATGAGGGGGAGGGGGCAATAGAGGGGAGTCTGAATAAGATAAAGTCCTTGGTTGCACCAGAGGGCTGAGAGTGAGAGAACCATCCGCAAGGATGAGAAAAGGGGGGGGGGGGGGGGGGGAGTGGGTGGCAGTTGTGGTAGTGAATAGCCTTAGAATTACCAATGCTGCAGCAAAATTATTTGCATAGATTCCCAATTCTGGGGACGACGCGCTTCAGAGGGACATCTTTCCATTTTGATAAAGCTTGTTTACATTCCAGTATTTTCATATATACATTTTAATACACTTCGTTTGGAGCCTAATTTTCATATTTTTAATGATCTAGTGTTTTTATTTTTTTTTCTCATCTTCTTTCTTTCTTCTTTCTTTTCTCTTCTTTCTTCTTTCTTCTTTCTTCTTTCTTCTTTCTTCTTTCTTCTTTCTTCTTTCTTCTTCTTCTTTCTTTATTTTCTTCAGCATAATCATCGATGTTTATACTGAAAAAAATGAAAAATATTAAGTTAGTTTTTTGGTTTGAAATTTTTGTTTTTTTTTTGTTTTTTTTTTTTGAAAATCTGCGACGCAGCAGAAGGTCGCTAACGAAAACAACGAGTCTGAATTGTACGAGGCGAGAAAGTTTTTGAATCAATAAGTACAGGGATGTAAGATGTTTCTTGGGTTGGTTCTTAGATGGCGACACTTTTCATTTTTAGTCAAACTATGTTTTTCCGTGTATATAACGAATTTGGGTGGGATTTAATACCATTTTTCTCTATATATAATATAGACGAATTCACAAACAATTAGAAAGAAAGTTTCTATAAATTTTTTATCAAATTCTTTTTTTTTCACTAATTTAGAAGTAAATTTTAACTAATTCAAAAACAAAAGTCAGTCACTAATTCAAATTATTTAAACTTTTGGTAATTACAAATTATAATTATTGAAATTTTTATTCTTATTTTTATTAATAAATATAGTAAAAATATTTTTTTTCTACTACCTAATTTATAATTCAATTTTAACTAATTTGAGAACAAAAAGTCAGATTTAGAGAGTAGATGAATTTTTTTTTTCTAATTTAGTTATTGAAAAGAAAAAAACCATTTTATTTCCACTGTCATGAAAATATTTACCTTTCAAAAGTTTTTCATTTGTTGTAAAAATTCAATAATATTGTAAATTCAATAATAAGAGAAAATAAAATTTTCATAATTCTTCTTTTTAATATGTAAGACTCAGTGAAATAGGCGAAAGAATAATAAGTAGAATAGGTCTTAGTTGAGTCAGACATCGCTTAATAATACGTGATCATCGACCATACAATTTCCCGTCGGAATTAAATATAAAACTCCATCAAAAAGAGAACGTACCAGTCTCTAGTATATTCTGCTTTTAGAATAATATCGCACTTAGTCACGGATTATTTTCAAAACTGTTCATTCCCCCCCCCCCCAAAAAAAAAAAGAAAATTAAAGCAAACTATTAACTTATAATATTTACCTAATGTTGAAAAGCACGTCGCAAATTTTTTGCGGTAAATATTTTTAATCATTGATTTACTTTTTTGCATTATGAATTATATATAAAAGACGAAAATTATATCCGGGAAGGGGGAAATAATAGTAAATAAATTTAACAAATTTCATTGGATTTAATTTAAAAATTTTAAATTTATTAAATTAAATTAATTTAATAATTTTAAATTTGTTAAATTTATTTAATTTAATAATTTTAAATTTAATAATAAATAAAAATAAATAATAAATAAATAATTTTTGGGGGGACAATTATACGATCATTGATGACGTGTTATTATGCGACCTGTATGTCTGACTCAACTGTACTTTACTCTACTTACACTATATTTTTTCAAAACAATTTTACAAAATACAATATTTTTATCTTGAATTAAAGAAAATTTTTCATGAAAGGCGTTAAAGAAAACACTCACTGGAATAATAATAATAATTATAATAATATTAATAATAATAATAATAATAATAATAATAAAAGATATAAGAGCCTAATGGGAACTGGGGTGCAATAGTTTGAAAGTTTCGTACTCGATTCGTGTGTATCGACGCCATTATGGCTCATCGAAGTCGTTACGGTTCAAAATAAGTGCGTCGTTTCATTGTTTAAGGTCCAAGTTGAAATTAATGTTGATGGTTTATGAAATACCGTTGTTCATTATCTTTCCTTTTTTTTCTTTCTCTCTCATTATTTATCATTATACTGTGAAATTGATGCGGCTATTAATATTTATGTACCTACAAATAACTTAAATTTTATATGAAATCAATAATAATATATAATCTTAATTTACAATTAAGGGCATTCGTGAGAAATCCAACAGAAAAAAATTGATTTCTTTACATTAATCTCATTTTGAAATAAAAGGCGATATCGAGTTAAAAATTTCAGAAATTAATACTACTTTTTTGTCCGATTTCTCACAGATGTCCTTAATAGAAAATTATTTTCAAAAAAAAAAAAAAAAAAATTTTGTTTTTATTTTTGTTGAAAGAATGTGAGTCAATTGTTTAATTAGTTTAGGGTTCGAGAAAGTAATCAAAAGTCTTGTTTGACGAAGCGTGAACATCCGTTGAGTACGTTATATATACAAGTGGGAAAAAAATCTGTTTGGGGTCCGGCTAATCTGGCGTTAGGTCGCGGAAAACGCGGCGTTAAAATACCGGAAAGCCAGGACCCTAATCCGCTTAAGAAGATTTATTTAATACTTACGGTCGTCTGGTTTGCCTCCACTGCTCAACCTCGTTTCACCTCAAGACCTCAACGACTTTTTCTGATTCTCAGCATTCTGTTAGTTTTATTGTATTTATATTTCAGTCGGTATCGAAACAAACAGAAAAATTTACATAAAAAAGTTACCATTTTACGAAAAATAAAATATCGCTATTTTTGCATTTAATATTTTTAATTCAATTTTTTGAATTTTAATAATAATTTGACTTAAATTTTGATTCGACTTTGACTTTGATTCTGACTTAGATTCTGACTTTGATTTTGACTTTAATTTTCCATTTTTACTTCGATTTTGCATTCGATTTTGACTTTGATTTTGATTCTGACTTCGATTATGATATTAAATTGGATTTTGACACTAATTTTGACTTTCACTTTGATTCTGACTTCGATTTTAACTTTAATTTTCCATTTTTACTTCGATTTTGCTTTCGATTTTGACTTTGTTTTTGATTTTGACTTCGATTTTGATATTAAATTGGATTTTGTCACTAATTTTGACTTTGACTTTGATTCTGACTTCGATTTTGACTTTAATTTCAATTTTGATTTCGATTTTGTCTTTGATTTTGATTCTGACTTCGATTTTGACTTTAATTTCAATTTTGACTTTGATTTTGTGTTTGATTTTGATTCTGACTTCGATTATAACTTCAATTTTCCATTTTTACTTCGATTTTGCTTTTGATTTTGACTATAATATTTATTTTGACTTTAATTTCGATTCTGACTTCGATTTCGACTTTGACTTTGAATCTGACTTCAATTTTGACTTTAATTTTCATTTGGATTTTGATTTGCATTAAAAATTTGACTTAAATTTTGATTTCGATTTCGCTTTTGACACTAATTTTAATTTTGACTTTAATCTTTGACTTTAATTTTGATTCTGACTTCGATTTTGACTCATAGTTGGACCATGATAATGATTTTGACTTAGATTTTGACTTTGACTTTGATTCTGATTTCGATTTTGACTTTAATTTTTATTCTGTCTTTGATTTTTAATTTTATTTAACCTTCAATTCTTTAGAATAATTTTGATTTTGAATTCGATTTTGACTTTAACTTTGACTTTGATTCTGATTTCGATTTTAATTTTAATTTTGACTTTGATTTTAACTTGAACTTTGACTTTATCTTTGATTCTGACTTTGATTTCAATTTTAAATTTAATGTTGACCTCTGATTTTTATCAAAAATTTGCCTTAAATTTTGATTCTCTCTTTTATTTTGATTTCAATTTTGACACTAATTTTGACTTTGTTTTTGATTCTGACTTCGATTCTGATATTAAATTGGATTTTGACAGTAATTTTAATTTTGCTTTTGATTTTGACTTTAATATTTATTTTGACTTTAATTTCGATTCTGACTTCGATTTTGACTTTGACTTTGAATCTGACTTCGATTTTG
>JUFY01027030.1:0-12776 GCA_001855655.1 Leptopilina clavipes | reverse complement strand
AGTTAAAATTTACTAATAAATTAGTAGAAAATTTTTTTTTACTATTTATTAGTAAAATTTAACTAATTCGAAAGCAAAAAGTGAGTCACTAATTCAAATTAGTTAAAATTTTTACTAATTCAAATTTAGAGAGTACTAATACTGGAAAGACATATTTTTCAAATTAGTTTATTTCGTCTTTTTTTTTTATTCGATTTTCGAAAAGCACCAATAATGGAAAAAAATAATCCTTACGTTCTGCATGTAATGTTGGCAAGAGCAGGGTAATTATTGTTACGGCCAATGTTGGCCATCTCCTTGTAAATTTCATATTTCCGGATGAAAAAAAAATTTTTTTTTTCACAAGAAACTGTCTTTGGTTCACGTGATATATATTCACGAAAACAAAATATAAAAGACACGCGAAGGGGTTGTTTAAAAAAAAAAGTGATAAATGGACACGAGGCGACGATGCCCGCGCGTTACTCGACTACGAATTTGTCTAACGTGCTTCAAACATAGTGGATCTTGCTTATATAGTTGACCGTCTTTTGGAGAAAGTCGAGTGCAGGAGGATGCCACTGGATACAGTAGGGATCCTGGTGAACGTGGACATTAGTGGTGTGACGAAGGGGGTGGGGGGGGTTGAGGATGGGGACACAAAATACTATATATATATACAGTCAAGTCCAGATGAAGATGCGCTGATGTTGACCCTGGACATTGTCGCCATATAATGTTATTGTTCTTTTCATTATTATTATTCCTTCATAAGGAGCGTCACGATCTTGCAATATTTTTTTTTTTTCATTTTTTATTTTGTTTTGACGAGGTAATGTGTATTGCTCATCAACCCTGAAGATGTTTTCAGATGCGAATTATACTTCGTGATTTGCCTCAGGCGATGCCTTTAGCGATTTATTTGATCTTAGATCCTGTGGTTTTGAATAGCGCAGTAAATGTTTTTTTTTGTGAGCTTAGAAGCTTTTTAGTTCAAAGTCCTTTTTTTTCTAAAGCGTTTTGTTTATATAGAAAAAATTTTATAATAAAAAAACAAAGCTGGAAAATATTTCAGAGCCAAATGAAATATTACTTGGAAAAAAATAAAAATTATCAGTATCAAATTTACTCAACTGTAAATGTGAATTAGTAAAATTTTTTAGTGATTTGAATATTGGTGACTGACTTTTTGCATTCGAGTTTAAATTTTACTAATAAATAGTCAAGAAAAATTTTTACTAATTTATTATAGTAATTTCTAACTAATTAGAAAGCAAAGTGATTAGTTAAAATTTTTACTAATTCAGATTTTGAGAGTAATATTAAATTTTTACTGAGAAGTTTTATTTTTTTTTAACAAAATAAAAATTAAGTTAATTGAAAATTTTTACTATCTTTTGAATTAGTTAAAAATAACTAATTTAATAGTAAAAAGTCAGTCACTGATTCAAATAGTAATTTTTCTACTAATTAATTAGATAAAAATAATTATTTATTAGTTAAATTCACTTTCAGGTTGTGTTAAAAAATCAAAATAACTAAAATTTCTGGTAATTATTTCAATTATAGTCAAATTTGACTATTTTTCCGTTATTTTTCAATTTAAAAATTAGTTATTTTTTACTAATTGCTTAACAAAAGTCAGAATAGAGTTTACTAATAATTAGTTATTTTTAACTAATTCAGATTTAGAGACTAAATTTTACTATACGTCCGAAGTGAATTTTACTAATTTTTCTAAAATTTACTTTCGAAATTGTAAAATTTCTGGTAACGAATTCAATTTTAGTCAAATTTTACTATTTGTCGTTTTCTTCTACTAAAAATTAGTTATTTTTTACTAATTGCTAAAAAAAGTCAGCAAAAAGTTTACTAAAAATTAGTTATTTCCAACTAAATTCAGATTTAGAGAGTAAACTAATGTTTTTATTTTGTTGGTTACTTTTTTATGCAAGTGATAAAGATTTTGTAATTAAAATTAATACAATATTTACGTTTTTACTATTTTAATTAGTATAATTATTCCTCTCCGGAGTACATTCGTTAAAATAATTAAATTGGAAGTTATAAAGGAAATATTACACAAATAACAATTCACCTTTACTTTTCAAAACAAATGGTAAAAATCATTCAATCTTTCATAATAAATTTTAATTAATTATTATAATTAAATAAAACGCTTCTAATTTTTAAATTAAATTTGTTTTCCATCTTCAATATATTATTTAAATTTGCCTTAATTATTGAATCATCGATAATTATTTTATTGAATCATTCTTTCAAATTTAATATTCTCCCATTAAATAATGATTCTTTCAAATTTCATGTATTTTATTTTTAATTCTTCCATTGTCTTGTTCAAAAATATGTTTTGAACTTTTCGATATAAAAATGTCCAACTATACTCTCTAAATTTGAATTAGTAAAAATTTTAACTAATTTGAATTAGTGACTCACTTTTTGCTTTCGAATTAGTTAAATTTTACTAATAAATAGTAAAAAAAAATTTTTCTACTAATTTATTAGAAAATTTAACCTATTTATTTTTTTTATATAAATTTTATTTGATTCCAGAAAAAAACTTTTATTTGTCACAAAAAATAATTTTTTTTGTCGCAAATAAAAATTTTCTTGTTTACTATGGTTTATAAACAATAAATAATAAAATTTTATTTGACCAAAAATATATTCTTTTTGTGACATAGAAAATTTTTCTTTGAAACAAATAAATACGCTATTAGGTTCTGAGAGAAATTTACTTTTATTTAATTCAAATAAATTTTATTTGCCTCAAATAATTGATATTTGATTCAACGAAATTTTATTTGATTCAAGTAAAACATTTTTGTAGGAGTAGTCGTTGACTTGGAAAATTGTATTTTTTCGCATAAATAGAGTATATCTCTATTGGAAAAAAAAGGAATGACGAATGTTGAAAGTAATTCCGTAATGACCGAAACAGGATGCCACTCCAATGTCCTTCTTCATTGATTTACTCGTCTTCAGTTCTTATAATTATGTAACTGGTGTAGAATGTTGGTTCCGTAAGAAAATTGAAATTCGTTCAAAGCGCGCGCGGCACATATGAAATGAGCATAAGATTAACATATAAATTATTCAATTAAACGTTGGGATAATTGAAGCGTAATGTATATATATACGTTATATAGGCTCGTCTCGCGCAGGAGTGTCAAATTAGTGATGGTCTCAGGCAAAACGTCATCTTATGCATTGAGAGAGGTCCTGACCCGTTACGTTATATATTATGCTGCGAGAACTCGAATGACGAGAACGTGATTTCTAGGTCGAGGACACTACAACGTACGTGAAAATGACAGGGGAACTCATATATGTGCCGATAAGGCAATAGTTAAATGAATAAAAAAAAAAAAATCATTTTTTTTCCATTTGATGCATTCTCTTCTCAGGATAAAGGAAATTGCTGAGTAACCACATTATTTGGCTTCTCGCTTCTTCCAGAATGCTGAGCGTGATTATTTTTCTTTTTTATCAGAACAGATGAGGCCTCAAAATTCTCTTTTCCTCTTACTTTCATTTTCATTCGTACCATCGTCTTAAAAATTCGAAATAGTTTCAGAAATTAATAAGTTTTTGTTTCCTTTTCTGCATTCTTCATGTTTCACTCTCTAAATTTTAATTAGTATTGGAAATTTTTAATTTGATGGCAAAAAGTCAGCTACTAATTCAAATATAGTAATATTTCCACTAATCAGTTAGTTAAAAATAACTAATTATTAGTTAAATTCACTTTAAGGTTATTTCATGAAAAATAACTGAAATTTCTGGTAACTAATCCAATTAGTCAAATTTGACTATTTCTTTAGTTCTTCTTTAGTAAAATTAGATATTTTTTTACGAAAAACAGATCTTTTTGACTAAAAATTAAGTTTTTTTACTAATAATTAATTATTTTACTAATAATTCGATATTTTACTATTAATTAGTTATTTTTTATTAATTGCTGAACCAGAAAGTCAGTCCAGATTTTAGTAATAAATATTTCTACTAGTCAATAAGTTAAAAACAACTAATTATTAGTCAAATTCACTTTTAGGTTATGTCAAAATAACTAAAGTTTGTGGTAACTAATCCAATCAGTCAAATTTGACTATTTTTTTAGTTCTTCTTTCCTAAAATTACTTATTTTTTTACGAAAAACAATTTTTTACTAAGTATCAATTTTTTTACTAAGAATTAGTATTGTACTAATAATTAGTATTTTACTAATAATTAGTATTTTACTAATAATTAGTATTTTACTAATAATTAGTATTTTACTAGTAATTAGTATTTTACTAATAATTAGTATTTTACTAATAAATACATATTTTACTAATAATTAGATATTTTACTAATAATTAGTTATTTCACTTATAACTAGTTACTTTTTACTAATTGCTGAAGCAAAAAGTCAGTCCAGATTTTACGAATTAATATTTCTACCAGTGAATTAGTTAAAAATAACTAAATTATTAGTAAAATTCACCTTTTGGTTATGACAAAATAACTAAAATTTGTGTTAACTAATCCAATTAGTCAAATTTGACTATTTTATTAGTTATTTTTTTTTTACTTATAATTACTAATTTTTCACTAATTACTGCAGCAAAAAGTCAGTCCAGATTTTGCTAAAAATTAGTTATTCTTAACTAATTCAAAATTTAGAATTCATATTCTACTTTTCTTTTTATGAATTTTTAACGAAAATTTAAAAAGAAAAAAAATTAAATAGGTCGTGTTTAGTTAATTTAAAATGATTTGGAAATAAAATTCAATTTAAAAACAACAAGCATTGTATAGTGTAATTCTTCGTAAATTAAAAAGAATTTTCCTATGGGAATAAAGTTATCTTCTCATAAACGATTGCTCAAATATACGCGGTTGCTAAATCAGTAATTTATTATTGACTGCAGTAATAGGATGAGATCTTGTATGACAAGTCTTCTGCAACAGAAACATATTTTAGCCCTCCATTATAGTCAAATATACATTATTATATTTTATAATCTGTCTCAAAATAAAATTTGTAATATATCAGAATATTATTTACAAATTCATTTCTAATGGGCACCATTTGCCTGAGACGAAAAAAAAAATACAAAAATACAAAACACCTTGAATTAATTAAAAATTAGCCAACATATATAAATATTCATAAAATTAGGCATATTTTTTTCCTTTCTGATTTAGATATAAATAATCGTATTTAATATCAAATTTACAAAACGTGGATATTTCGAAATTTAATTGTGTTATAACTTATAAGGTTATAACTTAATTGTGATATGACTGAAATTTCTGGTAACTAATTCAATTAGTCAAATTTGACTATTTTTTTAGGTATTTTCTACTAGAAATTAGTTAATTTTTACTAATTGTTAAAACAAAAAGTTAGCCAAGAGTTTACTAACAATTAGTTATTTTTAACTAATTTCGAATTTGAGAATAAATTTTACAACGTCCGATGTAAATTTTACTAATTTTACTAATTTTACTAATTTTACTAAAATTTACTTTGGAAATAGTAAAATTTACTCATCCGGAAATGGTAAAAATTTACAAAAAATGGGCAGAAATTCCACTCTCTAAATCCGAATTAGTAAAGAATGAGCCACTAATTAACCTTTAGTAAAAATTTCCACTAATTTTTAGTAAAATATTAGGTACTATTTGGTTAAGTAGTTCTAATTTTTTTTCTACTAAATTTTTAGTGAAAAATGACTAAAAGTCAGTAGAAATTTTTTACTTTTTGAATTAGTTACATTTTTACTAATAAATTGTAAAAAAAAATGTCTACTAATTTATTAGTAAATTCTAATTCAAAAAAAAATTAATTAGTAAAAATTTTTGCTAATATTTAGATTTCAGATTTAGAGAAAAGGAAGAAAAGAATTGGAAAATAAGTCATGACAGTGTAAACATAATTTTATTTTTGAGAGAGAGAATATATAAGCGAAAGTCATTGAAGCGAGAATGATTGCCTTAGATAATGAATAGTTTATGAAAAGAGTAGTATATATGGCTCATCGCACCTCTTGAAGCAAGTTGCCTCATTGCAATTCTGAGAGCTAATTGATTAAAGGGATTAATGTTGTGTTCGTGTTGAATTAGAGACGTAAATGCACAAACAAGCGGATGCCTCGTCTTTTTCTCGCTTGAGCGATTTCGACGCGTAGGAGACGTACCGTTGATCATAATTTCGTAAGACAGGCCTCTGCTCTTGCTTTCATTCAACTCAAAGAGAACTTGATCATTTTGCACGTCTTTTCAGGACAAACTTTTAATACTTCTTCCTTTTTTTCTCCTTCTACTTCTTCTACTTCTTTCTCATCGTTGAAATTAGTTTTCTCATGATCCTAACGAGGTTGCACTTTCAAAAAATTCTTCCCAGCAACTATTTTCTTTAATTTATTAAAGAAAACTTGCTTCTTTAAATAAAATTAAAAGTTCATTCATATAGAAGTGTTTTTTTTTCTAAATTAAAATCAGTGTTTTTTTAAATTAAAATAAGTATTTTTTTTTAATTAAAAAATTCCTTGTGTACTTTTAATCTTCATTTATCTATTTAAAGAAATTTCTTTCAATTTTCGGGAAAAATTTTACCCAATAATTTTTTATTAATTATCAAACACTATTGTATTAATTAATATAAAAAGTTATTGTTAATATTCATATTAATTATTATAAATTTTTCGATTTTATATTGAAAAAAATTCAGTACTGATAATAAAAAGGAAATTTACTAAAAATTTTCTCTATTTTCTCTATAAACAAATTAAACAGTGGAATATTTACTGATATTTTTGTGAAAAAAAATGGTAAAAATTAATTTCCAAAAAGATTTAAAAAATTAAAAAAGAAATTTATTAATTTGAGAAAAAAAATCTAATTTTAATAAATTTTCCTTTTTTTTTCATTTTTGTTGAAAATTCTTTTGTCTTTTGCTTAATTTTTCACTTTGATGTAACAAATCTAAATAAGTTTTTTAACATGTGAAAAAAATGTTTTACGTGTTTGTTAAGCAACGAGCTTTACAAGATAAAGAACAATTTATCATTTATGGCAAATGAGTTTATGTCTGACAGTGATTGTCTTACAAGTGATGACTGTTACTACTGACAGAGAGGTTTGAGACGAAAGATTTAGTTCATGGTATAAAGTTAGACATGTGAAGGTGAAAAGACGTCTTTTTTTATTGGAAATTAAATTTGATAACTTATTAATAATAATTGTCCATCTAATTTGAATATATTTTTCAATAATTTATTTATAAAATATCTCAATTTTTGAACAAATTGTATAAACTTAGGATTCAAAAAGAAGATATATTTGTCTCAGAGCCTACTAACCTATTTATTTGTTTCAAATAAATTTTATTTTATACAAAAAAAATTTTTATTTGCCCCAAAAAAATTTTATTAGCACCAAAAAATATTTTATTTGCGCTAAATAAAATTTTTATTCGAAACAAATAAGTATGTTAGTAGGCACTGAGACAAATACACTTTTATTTGATTCAAATAAATTATATTTGATTCAAATAAATTATATTTGATTCAAATAAATTATATTTGATTCAAATAAAACATTTCTCTGGATGTACAATATTAACCTAACAGTTTTCAATCAATTTCTTTAAAGGACATTTTCAACATTTCTTTAATTATTATAAAATATTATTTAATATTTCAAGATAATAATAATCACAAAATAATAGTACGAAAAGGAGTAAATAAATATTTATTTATTTATTTATTATATAACCGTACCATTAGAATTGTAATTAAATTATGAGACAGACAAAAGTCTATTTATATTTTTTCGATTCAAGAAATTAATTTTTATCAGAGATTTCGTTTCGTATGATAAATCAAATTTGAATCGAAAATAAATTAACGAAACCATTTTTTAAAATTCCTTCTGATGAATTTTTTTTTTTTTCAACAGAATTATGTTAGAAATGTAAAATCGTTACGTAAGATTTCTTCTTTTTTTCGGGACTAGTTTTATTATTAAAGTACACGTCCTTGGCTCTTTTTTTATTTTCGACAGGATACGTGTGAATTTTTCAGGATCTTTGTGGCCTTGAAGATTACTTAAATATTTCAGGATACACTTCTCCCGTGTCATGCGAGTTAATTTTATGTGTCTCTAACGAAAAGATTGTAACTCACTTAAATTCTCGTTAGGTTATTTCTCCACAATCTTCCTTTTTTGTTTCTTTTTTAAACAAAAATCTCAAAGTTCATCTTTTTAATATTTTCTTATAAAAGTAGGACAAGATTTTTCAATATATTATATTATTTATTATTATTTCATATTTTATTTTGTTAGATTTAATTTTTTTTTTGAAATTTATTTTTCTTTGAAAGTAAATTCACCTCTTTTTTGTTTTTTTTTTTCTAAATTGAATGGATTTAAAGTAATAATTAATTGCGGAATTACTGCGAATTTTAGAATGAAAAAAACTTGGTCTAAAAATTCTTTATTGTAAGAAAATCGATTTATCAAGTTGGCTGTCAGTTTATATAGAATGTATATTGAATTGAAAGCATCAAAAGCTGCGTTAAATAATGAAAGTCCGTCAGTCAAGTATCATTTATAAGTATAGGTATGGAGATGAACAATGAAAGTATTCATGCGACCTGGATTAAATAAAAAAATTCAGAAGATTTACACCGAAGTTAGAAAAATATTATTATACGTTAATTAAAATTTTTTTTGCACTAAAAGTTATAATCAATTTTACACTCAGAAAAAAAATACATTTGACTCAAAGTCTACTAAATTATTTATTTATTCAAAATAAATTTTATTTGGTTCAAATAAAAATTTATGTGGTTAAAAAAATAAATAATTAAACAAAAATTTATTTTAAATAAAATTTTTATTTAAAACAAATAAATAGTTTAGTAGGCTCTGAGACAAGTGTATCTACTTTTATTTAACTCAAATAAATTATATATTTGATTCAAATAAAACATTTCTCTGGGTGTAAGAACTTAAATTTATTGTGTTGTATTGCAATTTTTGTAATTATAATTATAATAATTTAAATTATAAAATAATTTAATTTTCATATATTAGAATATTAGATACGAAAAAAAAGAAAGTGAATAAATAAAATATTACAATTGTTATTAAACAAATGCCCCAAGAGAATAATAATCTCATTGTTTGGAATAAATTAAAGAATCACTATTTATATTTGACGGAAGAATTAATTACAATATTTCAAATTTACTGCACACTTTCGCAATTTATTTCTCTTTGTTTTTAATTTTTTATTAATTATCATATTTATATTAAGCTTATAAGAATATGATAATTAATAAAAAATTAAAAACAAAGAGAAATAAATTGCGGAAGTATGCAGTAAATTTGAAATATGGTAAAATTTAAACTACATGAAAACATTTTAGGATCATATTTTAAAAAATTATTATCGAAACAGCGAAAAAAAAACAATTAGAATACAAAGGAGTTTGGTAATCAAATTATCATAAATATAAACATTTCGTAAAACTTTAGAAAAGTATTATACATAATAAATGTGAATCCTTCCGCATAAAATGAGGTAATAATAATGCCTTGTGGGAGGAAAAAGTAAAACCCGCATAAAAAATTTTTATCTCAAAAGCAACGCCGTAATGAAACGATTGAAACGAGAAAGAATCAAAGAAAAAATGATGATTAATATTATGCAGAATTTATTTTTTTTCTTTATATTCATGTTCAAGGCTTGTTGCCCGGAAGCAAAAAACATTAAAAAAAATATATCCTCACACGATTCACTGTAAATAAAACATCTTTTATTATTATTATTATTATTATTATATTTTTTTAAATATGTTTGTGAAAGTGAAAAGTTATGTCTGATAAAAAATTAAAGTACACGCATGTTATTCTCGTTAATAATTCCCCATAATCAAATTACGTCAGTTACCTAAGGGAACTTCATTTATTATATTTATTACATGGACTTAAAATCATACAAAAATTGACTGCAAGTGTTGCTAATTATTTACACAAGTTTCTAATGAATATAATAATAATAATAATAAATAATAATAATAATAAGAATAATAAAAATAATACTTACCTTTTAAATACATACCTTTAAATAATTTATAGCACTTTAATATAAAAAACACTAAAAAACTAAAACACTTAAACACTAAGACAATAGGACACTAAAGCACTGAAAAATTAAATCACTTTCAAAATCCGGATTTAAAAAATGAAAAATCCGTCAAATTTCGTTTTGCGGCGTATAAAAATTCCGTTTTGTAAAACAAACATAACAAACGGTAATTAAGAGGACAATAACAATAATTCTTCACCTTCAAAAAATTTTTCAAAAAATTATTAATCCTAAAATATGGAAAATCCTACCTTGATCTGCATTCGTCCATGTCTGAGCTCAATCCAGAAAATTCCAGAGCAGCAATCCAAGATTGAAGCACAAAAACACTCGATTTAAAAATTTAAAGAATTTCGAACACTCCCGAAAACACGAAATTACGTTCAAAATCAATAGGTAATTTTTTGAATTGAACAAAAATTAGGAAAAAGAACGATCGCGAATTAAAAGCAATTGAAACACTCCCGAAAGGAAAAACAATATTTTTTTTTTTGAAAGAAACAAAAAAGAAATATTGATAAACACCCTAAAATCGTTCGCGGCTTTAGGAAAAAAAGTACGAACACTCCCGTAAAGCTAACACTTTTTTGAGTGGGAAAAATTTTCAATATTAAATTATTTTTAATCGTCACGGATTTTCGAATTATCAAAAATGAGTTCACGACGAGAGAGTTTATGTTCTTGTTACGAGTGTAAGTTTCACCAATTTAAATTTAGTTCAAACAGTATTTTTTGTGGCATATGAAATTTCAATTTTCACCGATTTATGACCTGCAGGTCGAACTGAATTTTTGTTCCCAATCGAATTCCAAAGCATTAGGCAAACGTCCCGAAGAGTCTTTCCATCGTTTCTCTTCCTGGAAAAATAAAAAATAAATTTATTATTCAGATGAGACAACCAAAAATCTAATATCAATTTAATTAATACAATTATTAAGAATTATTTATATTAATATTATTAATAATCAATTATGTTAATATTATTAATAATTAATTATAGTAATACAATTACTAATAATTATTTATATCAATATTATTAATAATCAATAATTAATTCGTTACTGTCATTTAATTTTTTATAATAATTAATAATTTATTTATTTCAACTTGATTATATATAAATTAAATTAAAATATTCTTCTCTTCATAAGTAACGATCGGTTAATTATTTAAATCAAAAAAATAAATTCGAGTTTTCTCAGGTCTTATTTGTATCCGTACTTTCCTCATATAGCGTCTAACAAGACTTATGTCGATCGATACTTAATTATTATTTAATAATTGAATATAATTTCAAAATAACGTTACTAATACGTTACTATACTATATATATACAAGTAACATCAGGTGTTTCCCACCGATTAATAATATATTTCTATAAGCATCATTACATCATATGTACGAAAGATTACACAGTAAAAATAAAATCTTATTTTAAGATGAGTCTTAAATTCAGCACTGCTAGCCATAATGTAAATTGTATGTAAAATCATTGCGTAAATTCAGCAAAGGCTGTCTTAAAAATGTTGCATCTTAAAATAAGACATCTTTTCTGCCTTAAAATAAGACTTTCTTTTTACTGTGTAGATTGATTCAAAATTTGTTTGATATAATTTCCAACAAATTCGTTTGCCTGACAAATATTACGTGCGTAAATATTTTAATTAATTAATCACAATTTAATTCGAAACTTGCCGAAAAACTGCGTAATAAATTAATTAAACAATAATTACAAATGTATAATAATTAATACCGCGATAAAAAAAATAATAATATCGATAACAATAATAATAAATAGCAAAATTTATTATAATAATAATAAATAGCAAAATTTATTATAATAATAATAAATACCAAAATTTATTATTTGTAAATAATAATAATAAGTACCAAAATTTATTATTTGTAAACAATAATAATAAATACCGAAATTTATTATTATTTGTATAAACAATAATAAAATTAAAAAAAAATGCGAAGAAAAGAAATTTACTTAGAAAGTTCGCGATTGTTAAATAAACATTTCGCTTTTTCTTGGAGAGGTGAAGGAAAGGAAACTGATGTCAAATAGACAGGAGTAAATTTAAAATGCAAAGTGAATATATATTTTTTTTTAAATCATTTTTGCAATTACGGATGTGCAAAAAGTACAATATTCCAAAAGTGATGTAATTCGCGTGAGTTAAGAGGCTCCAGTCGAGAGCAGATGCTGATCGATATTCCAGGTTGTGTTTAATTATAGCCAGTAGACAAATAAAGAGGTCATCGATCTGTTGCATATGATATACAATTAAATGTACATGCATATATGTATCATTTTACAAAATGGGTTAGCGTCAAATATTTCACGACTTTGTTAAATCGATAAAATTTAAGTTCACCACGTAGGGTCTCTTTTCATTTTAGGACTTTTAACATACAGAGAGAGAGGGATTTATAATAAAATTTTCCATTTTTGTTCCATTTTAATTATTTTCGATCACTAAAATATTTACGTATTTTAAATTTTATTACTAAATTTACTCTTTAAATTTCTGAATTAGTAAAAATTTTCACTAATTTGAATTAGTACCTGATTGTTTGCTTTTGAATAAGTCAAATTTTATTAATGAAAAATAAACAAAACAAATAT
>JUFY01027026.1:0-22941 GCA_001855655.1 Leptopilina clavipes | reverse complement strand
CATAAGAGTCATTTTTACTGGCATTTGTTATGCGAAAATGACACTTATGCTTTTTTGAGTTGAGCCCTTTTCGAAATTCACTATTCAATTATAATGTTTTATTGTTTGTGAAAAAAATTGTTTTATCAAATAATTATAATTTAGTAAGTCATAATTTGTTCTATTAAACAATTAATTTTCCGCAAAAAAAATTTTCTATTTATTAAATTGTTTTATTTATTAAATAAAAAAGAATTTCGTCTCCTGTTTTCGAGCATTAAATGTATATATCATGAAAACAGAGATAAATATTTCTCATTTTATCTACAAAGTTTTACTATTGTACTAAAAATGTTTTAAGTTTGAATGCAAGTATTTTCCTGAAATCTAGAGAGAATGCTGGTCTGCTCTCTTCTTTATAATTAAGGGCAGTCTTTCACAGTAGGTGGGTGATGTTTGCATGTTGTCGCACGACGTAATTGCCTTAATTAAAGCTTGCACATTTTATCTTTCGTATCACGTTTGAATGCCTTTTCCACTGGAGAACCGAGAGAGAGAGCGATTAAAAACAAATTTGCTTTAATGCTTTATTGTGACCGATTCTCTAAGATCCATGCATATATTTTGTATATTATACACTGAAAAAAAATTTATTTGATTCAAATAATGAATTACTTGACTATTATCAAACAAATATTTACTTGAAGCAAGTACTATTTAATTGACTCAAATAAAAATTATTTGGTTCCAGTAAAAATTTATATTTCATAATAGTCAAGTAATTCACTATTTGAATCAAATAAATTTTTTTTCAGTGTATACACTCATTGGCGGAATAAATGACGAAGGAGAAACAGAATCGAAAATAATAAAAAATGATGGAAATCAAAAAATTTTATTAAATAAAAAAATAAAATAAAATGAAAAATAAAAAAATTAAAAAAAAATAAAATAAAAAATGAAATGAAAAATAAAAAAATAAAATAAAGTGAATAAGATGAAATTGATGAAAATAATAAAAATTATGAAGCAATAAAACAATATTGATTCATAAAAGGATAGGTTTAAAAATGTTATTTTATTTATTCGTATTGTGAATAAATTTGTTTTTCAACAAAAAAAAAAAAATCCCCTGGGGAAAATAGTAGAATGAGAATCAAGGAAAAATGTTTTAGAAACGAAAAATATTAATTTTTATATTTTATTTTATAAAAAAAAACTGCGATATTTAATAAAAAGTAAAATGAAAAAGTTGTGTAAACATTGCATATAGATGACATGTATAATTTGTTAGTATATGTATATTTATTTCACGGCGCATTTATTCGAAATGAAAATAGATAAACATAAAGTAAGGTCAGTCATATACGCTTCCTCGTAAAACTATATATATACATATAGTCTCGCCTAAAAAGTCAACTTAGTTGATATTATTATAAAGTACTGCCAGGGCAAGGACCGCCGCGCATCTAAGGCTCAATGCCAACTAATTCTGTCTAACAGGAAGGTCATCGTGGCCTTAGATTTCCCAAACACAATATAGTCAAGTATTTGTTTTTCCACTAGACAATTTAATTTATTTTTAATTTTATACAATTTTTATTTTTATTCTATTTTTTTACTAAACAATTCAATTTTTTTTTTAAACAATACAATTTTTTTTAATATTATACAATTTTTTTTATTTGATTTTTCCACTAAACAATTTAATTTATTTTTAAATTTAAACATTTTTTATATTCTATTCTTCCACTAAACAATTTAATTTATTTTTAATTTTGAACATTTTTTTTATTCTATATTTTTCCACCTAAACAATTTAATTTAGTTTTAATATTAAACATTTTTATATTCTATTTTTTCACTAAACAATGTAATTTATTTTTAATTTGAAACATTTTTTATATTCTATTTTTTATACTAAAGAATTTAATTTATTTTTAAATATTTTAAGTAAAAAATTTTGTAATTTTATATTTCACTAAAGAATTTAATTTATTTTTAAATTTAAACACTTTTTTATTCTTTTGCTTTGTGACGTGATATTTTATTGTACGTCACTAAAATGTTGTTTATTGTAATTTTTGTCGCGTTCATTTTTGGCTGATATTTTTTAATATCAGGGTAACATATTGTGTCACTTAATTGCAGTATATTTTGTTGTTTTTGAGATTATTTTTTAAGTGATTATTGTTCAAGTTTACATTTATTATTGTCCGGATTATAGAAACATAAAATTTAAATTCATAGTTTACTTATTTTTTTGTTTTCTTATTTTTGGTAATAAACCGAAAAAAGGGAAATAAAATTTACTTTGTCTTTTGTTTCCTCTGAATTAAACAGGTCTATATAGTGAAAAAAAACAGCGCAAAATTGGAAATGCAAATTATTGTAAAAACCTGAATATGTCAAACGGAAGAGATATAGTGAAAATTATAGGGGTCTGAAAAATAAAAGCAGAGAAGTCCGACATCGACAGTAGCGTACATCTCTCCTTCTATTTTTCCTCTCTTTAATTATAGGTGTTGAATTTTTTATTTTATTTATTTTTTTTTTGAAAGAATGACTTCTAAAATCAAAAAGCTAAAGAAAATATCGGTCTCGCTATTTCCATTTTCCCCGCGGTGAAAAACTTTTCCTCTTTAATAAACACGAACCGCAATTCGCTTGATACGACACAACAAAGTTTATTTTATTCAAAATTGACACTAAAGATAGAAAAATAAATATAAATGAAGATAGAATTTTATTTTTTTCAAATTCGGACCGTCTGGAATTTTTTTTACTGGATATAGAAATTTAACAGTATAGTCCAGTTAGGGGGCCATTTTCAGCCCTGATGGAGCCAAAATTGGCCCAAGTTGGGTCATGCGTTACATTCCTGCCCAGGTCTGAATATTTCTACACGGATAGATATAGAATTTATTAAACTATCATAAATTTAAATATTATGTGCAAATATGCCTGTCATTGATTTTCGACTTTGAGCTTTCAAACTTAGTGACGACATAAATAATAATATATTCACAAATAAGTAGTTTCGATTAGACAGATTCCATTTTATAGGAAATATCTCTTTTTGTTGATGTAGTAGTTTAACAGTTTCAGTAAAGGGATGTTGAACTTTGCAGTTAATCCTAATAAAGTAACTTAACTTTCTTGTACAACGTAGCTTACAAGAAGCTTTACAAATAATTATGCATACTTTATGAGATAGACAAGTTGCCTGTTAAAATAATTAAAATTTATTTTCAGCCCTTTTGGCTCCAAAAACCCTAATTTACTTTTGTTTAGAAATATTCAAAGAAAAACAATTATAAAATTTGTTAGAAAACATTTTAATGTTTACTATTCTAGTGAAATATTTTCATCTCCGTGCAATTAATAAATGAATTAAGTCCTAATAATTACTAATATTAATTGAAATTTTGTTATTTTGTTGTTTTGTAATTTTGTATCATTTTCCGTCTATTTTAACTCAGTAAACTCTAATTTAATTTAATGAAAATTATCATTTTCTGGCGCTATTTCAAACCTTTGTAATTTTATTTTGAAAAATATCATTTAATTAAATTATTTCTAACCTTTGTCATTTTATTCTGCAAAATATTAATGAACTAAATTATTTCAAACCTTTGTAATTTATTTTATAAACATGTTTTCATTTAAAAATTGAAAATATTTATTAATCAATATCCATTGATATTGAAATAATTAATTTACAAAATACTAAATATCTCTTTTCTCGAAATACCAAGTTTAAAAAAAAATTCTTTGATTATTTTGGTTAGGTATTATTTGTTTAATTCAAATTTCATTCTGTTTGAAGCGTACATCTTCTGGTTGATTTAATTATGCAAATATTATATTTAATTAAACATTAATTTTAATTGATTTTAAACTATATATTTATTTTTAATTATATATTATTATTAATTAAGTTAAATTAAAATCTAAATGAAAATACAATCGGAAACATTTTTATTATATTTTAAGTAGAACTTTTTCTCACTATGCTTATTACTTTCGATTGTAAAATGTGAGATCGAAAGAATTAGGCTACTGTATATAAAAATATAGCAGTAGAAAGTTGGGATTAAAAAATTTTTTCAAATTCAAATGGAGAAATAACTGAGAAGTGGTCTAATCTATATTTCTCTTTAATGGACAAGTTAATCTGTTGGTGGTTATTTTGAGAGAGAATAAAGTTTATCAGAGAGTTGTATCTCCTGGCAGCATGATCTTGTTATCAAGGGTCAGTTTCTAGTTAGCTTTGTTATAGAGTCTACTCACGCTCCTTATTCTTGTCTATTGCTCGTGTTTCTTGTAACACAGAAAAGCTTTCCTTTCCTTTCCTTTCCTCTCCTTTCATCCATCTCGTAATTTTCTCATTCCATCATCATTCTTATACAACTTAAGAGGTAACCTAGTGCTCACTAGGAATCTCTCTCTCTCTCTCCCTCATCCCTAAAGGGCTTGCACTCCAGCCAAGAAACTGTAGTTTTGGCTACTTGGCATTTGAATTCTGGATCGATTATTTCCGGGACAAGAGCTCAAGCTCTCTGTGACCATTCAACATGACGGGGAATATAGTTATCTTATTGCCAATATTCCTCAAGCACTTACTCTCCTTAGATGTTCAG
This sequence comes from Leptopilina clavipes, assembly GCA_001855655.1. NCBI lineage: Eukaryota > Metazoa > Arthropoda > Insecta > Hymenoptera > Figitidae > Leptopilina > Leptopilina clavipes. The sequence continues at coordinate 18,319 of JUFY01027026.1, read as the reverse complement.
AATATTTCCAATAACTAATATCATTCCCGGTCTTACCAATTTCAATGTATATGTTTATATGTATATATTATACATTCAAATGTACCGGAAATTTCACCCAAGAGGCTAACTCTGTCATATGTCGTTTTCAGAATAATTGGCGAAATTGTACCAAACAAATAAACTACTGCTGATAGTGAAATGTCCTGTCTGACTTGAACTTGACTTTTACTACTGATTCTTATCTTCAAATATTTTAGTGTTTGTCTGATAGTAATTTTCTTTTATACAACTAGAAGTAAACTGAAAAGATTTTTAATGCTTCTGTCTGACTATAATTCGCCTTAAGTACTGACTATGAATTTTAAAAAGTGCGATTTCATTTTGCCTGCCTACTGAGTCTAAAATTGAAAAATTGCGAAGTGTTCTGTCTGACGATAACTGACTTTACTACTGAATTTATTCTAAAAAGGTAGTATAAATGTTCTGCCTGACTAAAATTATCCTTCTCTACTGACTTAAAAATTAAAAAATTCAGTGAAAAAGAATTTTGTCTGACTAAAATTGACTTTTACTACTGCGAATAAATACTCCAAGAATACTGAATTTGTCTAATTATAATTATTTTTTACCATTGAAATTAAGTTGACAAGGATTTAAAATGTATCTGTCTGACTAAACTTTTCTTTTACTACTTAAACACAAATTTCCATGTTTGTCTGAATGAAATTGACCTTTGCTACTTATTTCTAAACTTCAATGATTCCAAGTTGTTTTGTCTGATTGTAACTACCTTTTACTACTGATACTAAATAAAACGTTCGAAGGTACGTCTGACTTAAACTAATTTACTACTGAGGTAAAAAGTATAAAATGTTTTGTCTGACTGAAGCTTTCTTTTACTACTGGAAATTGAACTTTAAATTATTTTAAAGATTTTTTATTATTATTATATTATATTAATTATTATATTATATATTTATATTATATTATTATATTATTATATTATTTTATTTTATTTTATTTTATTTTATTTTATTATTTTTTATTTTTTACTTTCTAACATCACATGTTTTGTTTTTATTATCACAAAAATTTTATCCGTGAGACACAGTTAAATCTGTATTAGTAAAAAGTACCTTGGAAAGACATTCTAATGGAATTTCTGCGATGATGGGAGAACATATGGCACGTATATACTTACCTAAAAGACATCAATGAGATATAAACTATGCCAAGTAATGACATTTACTCCAAGTTTACAGCATGTTTCACGAACTATATATTTTACCCGTCGACCTATCTGCAATGTCGACTCGGTCTTAATGCTCGACCTAAAATCTCCGACACTCATACTCTATTATTTCCTCGTTAAATGTCTCCGTCTCTTAAATGTTGGCAATCAAAGATATAATGGATAGCGAAAAATTTATATCATCCCTTTCCAATTCTTCTATTTTATTTATTTTTTTTATTCTTATCTAGTGATGAATGTTTTTGCAGAAAAAAATCGTAAATATTCGAAAGATATGATAATAAAATAGGGAAAAAGGGGCTCTCTATATAAATGAAGGGTGTAGTTTCAAATAACTTTGATGGAAAACTCGTTTCTTAAGAAAATTTCCTAAAAACGATCTTATATTTCTATACGTCAGGTCGAGGTCATGTATATACATCTCTTGTAACTCCTAGGAAATTTATGGGCTACGCAAAGCACTTTGATCTTCTAAGAGGTCGCGGTAAACGATCGTGATTCGCTTTTTTCTTTTCTCTTTATTTTTCCTTTTTTTTCCTTTCTCGTTTCCTTTCATCACTCGGTATAACGGAGCTATGCTCTAAAACAAGAAGATGAGTACTGTGCGCATAAAAGATGAAAAAAAATTACTCTCTTCATATATATTATGTTTTTTTTTATATATATACGTACAGAATGTAAATACATTCTTTTGTTCCCTGTAATTACGTCAATAGTGTGAAAAAAATTACAATTTTTTCTTTTCTCTACACTGTAAACTTAAAAGCATCAAATTGATACCAAAAGTACCAAATTGATCCAAAAATTTGGTATCAATTTGATACTTTTAAGTTTACAGTGTATATGAACCGCCGGATCGTAGAAGGGCATATAGCCAATGTAATTCAAATGGGCTATATGCCCTTCTACGATCCGGCGGTTCATATAATGAAAATTCTGTCTGACTAAAATTGTCCCTTACTACTGAATGTATACTTTGAGAATTCTGGGAGTTTGTCTGACTACAAATTTACTTTTACTACTAAAATTCACCTGACAAAATAATATAATATTCTGTCTGACTAAATTTGACATTTACTACTGAATTTATACTTCGAGAATTCCGGAAGTTTGTCTGACTACAACTTTACTTTTACTACTAAAATTCACCTGGGGAAATTGTATATTAATCTGTCTGGCTAAAATTGACAGTTTACTACTTAAATTAACCTCAAGAGTTCTTTTATTACGAGGGTTTTGTCTGACAAAGATTGACTTTCACTACTGATCCGAAATTTTACAAATGTCGCAGTGTTTTCGGCTGACTATAACTGACTTTTCCTACTGACAGTTCAAGAATTCTATTATCCTGAGGGGTTTGTCTGACTTAAATTGTCTGTTACTACTGAGTCTGAACTTAAAGAATTCCTGACTGTTTGGTCCGATTCTGTCTGACTGTAAGCGACTTTTACTACTGAAATTTATCTGGAAAAATAGAAGTCTGACTAAAGTTGACTTTTACTACTGTATTACCAAACGTAGATTTTAAGTGCAAAGCTAAAAGTTTAGTCTGACATAAATTGACTTTTACTACTTATTCTTAATCTCCAAGAGTTCCAAAGTGTCTTGTCTGATTCTAACTGTCCCTTACTACTGATTTTAATCTTAAAATGTTCTTTTCTGTGATCACTTATATATAGTAATAATAGTGCGACACTTACAACGAAATAAATTAAAGTTTAAAAATTGTATTCCTTTCTACCGCAGGTAATAATTAATAGAAAAATATTTGAAAATTATTTGAAAATTAAATCTAAATTATTCGAAAATATTGAGTAATTTTTCCCTTAACGTTAAAAACTTATGAATCGCGTTGTTAAATAATGTAAGAGACCTTTTTCAAAAAGACTGCAAAGTCGTCGAAGGCAATTGCTGTAAATGAATCCAGAAAGTTTTTTTTTTTAGCTGCCAACTGGCTAGTCAGTCAGGAATTGTCTCTATACACGGTGAAAAAAATCCGCTTTATTACGAATGCAATTCAGCGTCTGTAAAGCCCAAAAATGATGAAAAAAACATTTCCGTATCCGAATTTCAATTCACCTTTGTTGCGGTTTCACACTCGAACAATTTATTGAAAAAAATTCAGCAACGTGACCATTAACCTACTTTTTTTTAACATTGGTATTCACTGCTGAATTTCTTGGTCAAAATTACATTACTTTTTTTATGAATAAAATAACCTGACTGTTTATATAAGTCATGGAAATAAAAATGTTTTCGACAAAATAAATTTTTAAAGTGCAAAATTTTATATATGGTAATAGGAATAATTTATAAATATAGTGAAAATTTTTTTGATACAAAATAAAACCGCTGATTTTACTTGTCTATATTATCAAATAAATGTTTACTTTAATGAATATATAATATTCATTTGAATTTTTATTTCATTAAATAAATTGTAAGTGTAATAATAATTTCTGTACTTGGATCAAATCTATTTGAATCAAATTTATTTGAATTAAATTTAGTTGAGTCAAATCAAATTTATTTAAATCAAATTTAGTTGACTCAAATAAAATTTACTTAATGCTACTAAAATAATATTTATTTGATAATAATCAAGTAATGAATTATTTGAATCAAATAAATATTTTTCTAGTGTACAATAGATACTAGAAAACTATAAAATCTACCTTAATTGAAAATAAATTAAAAGCTGGTTTATGAGGTTTTTTGGGTGAGAATTTGTCCTTAAAATTTTTTTAGTAAACCACTTTGGGACAAATCAACAAGTGCTTTGGAGTGTTTCTCACTATATATCTATATCTATATGTATGTATATTTATAGTCCTGGGGTTTATTTTCGGTATGTGGGTGAAAAAGACCTTCGTGTAAGATTTAACAAATGAGGGCTGTCTTAACATTCCAAGACTCGCGTGTACTTTTTTCAGTCCGTGTTACGTCTGTCAAGTTATTAACGACCCTGCATTCTAATTCACTTTGCATAGTTGAGGGAATAGAGCTCGTTAAGGAACCGTAGTTTGTGTGTATAATTCGACGATTCGTTGGCCAAAATGCCCCCCTTTCCCCTCCCTCGCAATTCATTATATACGCTAACGTCCAAATCCGGCTTATCCTGCTTTCTGTTTTTTTTTCTTTTTTCTTTTTCCGACTTTTTACCCCTTGAGCTTATACTTGTCCCTAATTTTCCTTCTCTCCTTCCTCTGTTAAATTTTTATATATTTTCCTTTTTCGCATATTTGAAAATTTAAATAAAAGAAGAGGAATTAAGTGAAATTTCAACTGTATAACGAGTTTTCCTTCACTCACAGAATTTCCCTGTCGAATTTTTTTTACTGCGCTCCTTTTTTTTGGTTTGAAATAATGATGACTGACACATTATATCAGTTGTGATGATACCTACATATTGTTATATTCTGAACGTTCAATAAATAGACGAATTTTTTTTTGAAATATTTTTCTTTTTATTAGAAAATAATTGAGTTGTTCTTAATATGATATTTACTGTAAATGAATTATGATTGAATTTTATTGTAGTATAATTTTAGTATACATAATGTAGTTAATTTAAATCGATTGAAAAAAATTGTCTTTGTCAGCAAAGGAAGACATTTATGAAAGTAATGAAAAGGTTGTTGAGTGTGGAAAGTAATTGTTACACTTATTATCGCAGTAATTTCTTTGTTCTTTGCAGTGGAAATGTTTTTTTTTCTATTTTTTTTTATTAGACGGTCTGAAGGTAAAATGGGATGATAATTAAAGTCGTTTTATCCTAGTACTACTCCTTTATGTTCATTCACGGTTTTCATTTTTTTCTTGCTCCATTGATCAAATATATTGAGAGAAAATGAGAGAATATTTTACATTTAAGAAGTGCTGATTTCATTCCTACTCTCTTTTATGTAAAATAATATTTATCATTTATCATCAATTTTCTATTTATCACATTCGGTTTTATTATTATATTTTTTATCATTTTATTTTAAGATTATAATAAATTTTCTCTTTTTACCTCTTTTAATTCAGATAAAATTATTTTCTTCTTGGAAAATACAATAAAGTGTAATTGACTCTTTCTACTGAAAGTGATTTTGTCAGTAATTTAGTCATACTAAAATTAACTTTTACTACTGAAATTGATCTCAAGAATTCTCTTATTCTGAGAGTTTTGTCTGACTAAAATGTCCTTTTACTAATGAAAAGAACATCAAAAATTCTGTAACTCCGAGGATTTTGTCTGACTAAAATTAACTTTTACTACTGAAATTTACCTTAACAATTCTGTTATTCCGAAGACTGTGTCTGACTTAAATGGACTTTTACTACTTAAATGAATCTCAAGAATTATGTTATTCCAAAAACTTTGACTAAAATTAACTTTTACTACTGAAATTTATCTTAATAATTTTCATATTTCTAGAGTTTTGTCTGACTAAAATAAACTTCTACTACTTACTCTTAAGTTCAAAAATTCCGAAGTGTTTTGTTTTGATAAGCTTTTAAATGATTATGTCTGACTAAAATTGTCTCTTACTACTGATAATTATATTTTTATATAATATATTTCAAATCAGTAGTAAAAGTCATTCACAGTCAGACAGAACAATTTGTATTAAAAAAGCGCGGCTTTTCTTTAAACCAAATATTATTATTATTATCATTATTATTATTATTATTATAATTATTATTATTATTTGTTTTGTACTGAATTATGAGACAGATGAGAACAAAATTTTCTTGCTTTCGTTTATTAACTGCGCTTTGCAATCTCACAGCGCTTCTATTTTTTCCTTTCTACATCGGTTTCTTGATTAAACTCTCTTTATTCATACGCAATCCGATCTTTTATGAACGGTGCTATTTTCAATTTCTATCCCCCCCCCCTCTCACACCCTTTACCGCGTTCACTATCGTGCCAGATTATATCTCTAAATTGCATACCTCGCCGCCATATTGCTTTGGTGCAGCGGGGTCGCTCGTAACCTGTTTATTGGAGGTAAATTTAATAAAGGTTCAACGACGTCATGGCGATCTTCGTTAAAGGAACGGCGCACGCTGACGTGTTACGTCCATAAAGGGATACTAGATCTGTATAATTCTATATGCTTTACAGATCGATACATCCATTTTTGATTATTAAATTTTCATATTTTGACTGCTTGCTTTATTTAAATTGCATGCATTTTTAAATTTCATGGAGTAAAATAATAATTTTTTTTAACCCTAAATGAAAAAAAAATTGAGGGTACACAAAAAAATAGATATTCTTCTTTTTATTTAGTTCTTTTTATATTTGTACCAAATAAATTTTATTTGATTCAAAGAAAAATTACTTGTTTCAAGTAAATATTTATTTGATAATAGACTGACGAAAAATTACACTGAAAAAAAAATTTATTTTAAAAAATTTTTTTAAATATTTTCCTTTCTTGTTTTTATTGCAGAAGCTCACCGAGCATTAGAATTGCTGGAAGACTATCATGCAAAATTGACCAGACCACAGGACAAACAATTGCGATTGGCAATCGAACGTGTCATCAGGATTTTCAAGAGCCGACTCTTCCAGGCGCTATTAGGTAAGTTTTTTCATAAATTTTTCTATTATTATAATTAATTAACAACATTAACTTTTGAATATTTTTGATCAAATTTTAAATATTTAAATTCCATTAAAAATTAATCATTTCTCTAATTGACTCAAATACCATTTAATTGACTCAAATACCATTCAATTGACTCAAATATCATTCAATTGACTCAAATACCATTCAATTGATTTAAATACCATTCAATTGATTCAAATACGATTTAATTGAATCAAATAAATAATAAATTTAAAATGTATAATGTTTCTAAAATAAAATCAAGGCAAATGTTTTTCGTCTCTGAAAAATCGCGTCTGTAAAAAGAAATTTCAAAAAAGCTAAAACTAGGATTATCCGTGATGCCTTTGAAAATATCTTTTTAGCTTTTATTTCACAGAAACCGATTCGTTTCCGTTTTTTTTCTCCACCCCCCCCCTCCCCCTACGCCACCTTTGATCACACAATAGACGATTGAATGTTCTTTTCATGTTGACTTTCATTCAGAAATAAACGATTGTAATTCAAGTTCTCTACTCCTTGCTGAATTGCATTTAAAACAAGAATTCGACAAGTAACTAACAATAGCGATGAAATTGAAATGCTCTGGAGATGTAAATGAAATCGTTTGATCTTGAAGAGATTTTTTTTTTTTTTTGAGATTTGCTTTCTGATCTTTTTAAACCAATTTCAGTTATCATTTCGTAGCATCTTCGCACAATGCACTTTATGGTTTTTGTCGCCTTTATTTTGTTTGCTTCACATTGTGTATACGTTTCGATATATTTCCTCCAATTTTCAAATCCAAATATAAATTTTCGATTTTTTTCTGATTAAATTTGTTCTTTTTTTTTGTAATTTTGCTTCAGTGAAATGTGAATAATTTTTTTTTATTACATTGTAAATGATTGGAATTAGTGAAATTATTGGGGAAATTTGATAGAATGGGGCTATAAAGAAGAAGAGGTTTAAACTTTGAATTATCTGATTTTTCTTACTACTGAATATAAAATTTGTTTGTATAGTGAATTCGATGAATGTTGCAATAATATAACGTTTCTGTTGGTTTTCTCTCAATGATTCACGTTATGCTTTCAGAACTAAGATTAGTGCCTCATTGTTTGTTGTTAGAAGGTACATTTCAGGTCTGTGTTGCGAACCGATAATTCTACTCTGTTGGTGAACAATGCCAGTAAGATTACATGGCAAACATGCACGAGAAATACCGTCGAGTCATTGTAAAATCCGTATATGACTATATATATATAGTACATGCAACAGAGTTGCATCGATTTCAATGTTGTTGATTTTGTAGACTGTTGAAGTTTATTGCAAATTATATCTCGGTCGTAAAGCCAATTTCACGGCACTTAAAAGTAGTTAAAATTATTAATTAGTAACTAATTATAATTTTAATTTAAAAAATTATACGCATCAAATATTTGGAATCATTATATTTCCGGATAAAAAGTAAAAATTGTATAGAAATATTTTTTTTAATTTATTGTCATGTAATTTAATAGAAAAACAAAATTCCGTCTGACTAAAATTTGTCCTTTACTACTGTGACTTTAAAATTCGAGAATTCCGTTGTGTCTGACTTTAGTTGACTTTTACTACTGACTTAAAAAAAATACTGCGTTTGATCAGAATTTTTTTTTCTAAACTTCATTGTTGAAGTGTTTGAAAATGAGAGATAATTTATAAACAAAATTTTTTTTTAAACAAATAAGTAAAATGAAAAAAATTCAATTTGGAAAAGATTTTGAAAAAAATATATATATGTGAAATTTATATCTCGTATATAATTTTCCAGAATGAAAATTTGGTTTGTAGAGGGGGAAATTGAGAGAAAATTGCGTTGGAACATAAAAGGTGTAAAAAACCATATCCAAGTTCAAGCCCGCCTGCAAGTTCTCGACATCCCAATCTTCCTCCTGTCTCTGATCCTTTCTCATGACGGAGAGAAAAGAATGAAAGTCCAACTAGAGAAAGTGCCTACTGTGGAAAATAGTCTAGGATAGCTATTTGCGCGCTTCTGGGCAGGGTTTGTTTCTCTCGTAAATTTTCAACTGACGTAGATGCGCTGGATTCTTTCTACAGAAGTTCACATGAAATCGAATTTCGACCTGTGGGAAAGCCGTACATTTTAGTTGGTTAAAGAATAGAATCAAGATAAAAGCTTTTTGTTCAAGATTTTTCCAAGGGGACAAAAGAAAAGTTCAGCTCAAAAATAAAAAATAAAAAAAATTATTTCATTTTAAAATTGGCACAACATTTTTAATTTACACACTGTAGAAAATTTTTTATTTGATTCTATAGTAATAAATTACTTGACTATTATAATATTATTAAAGAAATATTTACTTGTATCGAATAAATTTTATTTGAGTCAACTAAATTTGATTCAAATAGATTTTATTCAAATCCGTTTTATTCAAATCCATTTGATTTATATTTCATTCAAATACATTTGATTCAAATAAATTCGATTCAATTCCGTTTTCTTTGATTTGAATAAAAATTATTTGCTTCGAGTAAATGTAAATTTTTGTTCAGTGCAATTTAATTATTTTATTGCAGTCAGAGAAATTTTTGTTTGGAAAAATATTTTGTTTTATTTTTGTTTTATTGTCTTATATATGAAAATAATTTTATTTTATTTAACATTCAGAATATGGATGACAATAATTTGTATATATAATCCATGGAATTTTGATTTAAATATTTCAATCTAATTTGATAATGCAACTATAGTTTATGAGGGAACAGCGTAATTTGTCATTTTCGATGTTATAAAGTTCAGGAGATGAAAGGTTTCTCATATCTTTTGTTTCACGTTTTAGCTGCTGGCAACGTTTTGTCCTGTTATCTCTCCATCCAATACGTGTTCATTTTGACATATTATCCTCTGATATAAATTATACGCAGATACTCGATTTAAAAAGGCAAATCTCAATAGAATTTGTAATTTATGTCACGAATCCCTCAGACATTATTATTATTATTATTTCAAAAAAGTGCGAGATTAACTTTTTTTTATGAAGCTTAATTTTTTTCTTAGAATATACTTTATCTCTCTTTTTATAACTTCTTATTATCGGTTAATTAGATCCGAAAAAGAAAATTACATTTGACTCAGATTCTACTAAACTATTTTTTTTCTAAATAAAAATTTTATTTGACAAATAAATTATATTTGCGGTTGAAATAAAAATTTCTTTGAATGTAATTATCAATTTTCATTATCAAGGAAATATGTATTCGTATTACATTTTTTCTTTCTAAACAAGGTGAAATTATGAATTTTTTTTTCCTTTTTTTTGATCATTTTAACAATTTCTTTTGGAATATTCTTCATTTTATGGTAACATTCAGCGGAGGATTAAAAAGTGAATAATTTATTAGCATGGACATATTTCCCTTTGGTGTTTTCCATAATGCATGTAGGGCAACTAAAAATAAAGAGCGTCGAGAGAATAAAAAATTATTTTTGAAACTCATAAAGGAAAAAAAATTTTTTTGTTTGAAAATAAATTTTATATAAATCATATTTTTATAAATTTTATTTTTTTTTGTAAATTTCCACGATTAAACTATTCTCCATCTTTTTACAAGAGAGATTCTTTTGGATAAAGAAATTTAGGGGGGGAAAACGGTATTTCGAAAAACGATTTTGAAAAATTTCTCCCCAAATGGAAATTGTTCGGGGGGAGACATTTTTAAAATGACCTTTCAGTGGCGCAGGGTCAGTCTCGTAAACTTTAACCATTTGTCGAGAGAGGCTCATGTTCTTTGAACTTGTTTCTATTCATGGAATATACTAAAGGTGAAACATCGTCCCGATCACTAATTCAAACCCTAGCGAGGAACTTTCTACTTTTCTCTCTCTCTCTCTCTCTCTCTCTTTCTCTTAAAGGAGAGTTGCTTTCAAGAACTTTGTTTTTGCATCTAATGGAAACGAGACAAAGAAAGAAAGACGTGAATCATCGCGGAAATGTTTTTTACAAACTCATGCGTCGATAGAAAAAAATTCCATTCTGAGTTTTTGAAATTTTTTCCATCTTCATTTATTAATTTCCCTTCAGATTTCCGTTTTTAAACAGCGTTTTATATCCAGAAAAGTGTATTGATTTCAGTTTTCAAAATAATAGAAAAAGTATTGAGTCATGGTCAGGTGGATAAGATACTCGATTACTAATTCGAAATCCAGGGTTCGATTCTCGGCGTTGGGGATTTTTTTTCCAAAGAAATATTCCGAAGTTAAAAATATTTTACCCTTTCCCTTGCAAAAAAAAGTAATTCAGATAATAAATTATTTAAAATTAATATTTATAATTTAAATTAATTATTTTTTATTACAGTAAAAAATAATTACAATCTATAGGGAATGTTTAGTATTTAATTTATAGAAATTTCGTCGGAATTTTCCCGAGGAAACGAGGAAACTGTCCAATTTTGAGAGATCTTTTTTATAAAAGAGATACGTTTCTTAAAAAGAATTTGAACCCAATATAAGTTATGTCAGGTTTAATAAATTTCTCTGACCTTTTGCAGTGCAATCTCGAAAGTTTTTCTCGATTTGGCCGCACCGATGGCTCTACTATATGAGAAGCAAAAGAGAGAACAATATATATGTATGTATAGATATAGATATAGGTATATAATGTCACGATCTTACAAATTTCAAGTTGCATTCGCGCGCTCTCTCTCTCTCTCTCCTTCTCCAGCTCGATATGTATTTTCTCTTTTCTGTTTTCCTTTGCTTTTCCTCTATCATTTCGCCTTTCCCCGATTTCCACTGCCACACTTTACTTTTTTGTTTGGTGATGAATCCGCCAAGGAGTAGCTTTTATTTGGCCGCAGGCGCATTGCGTGGCACTGAGGCAGAAAATTGCGACTTCATCCGGCCGAACCACTGCACATATACTATTTTTTTTTTCTTCATATAACATTCCAGAATGAAAAACACGTATATTTGGCGCAAAATCGTACATAACGTGTCCAAAATTAAAAACGTCTATTTTAAATTTACTCCATGTTATGTAGAATTTTTTCAAAAGAATTGTTACTACTAAAACAAATATTTCGAATATTTTAATTATTATGTCTGACTAAATACTGACTCATACTACTGAAATTCTTAAATTTACTTTCAAATTCAATCTTTTACCTGGCTTAAAAGAAATTTTACTACTAAGACAAAGATTTTAATTATTTCAATTGACATGTCTGACTTAAAACTGACTTAAACTACTCAGTCAATAATTATAAGTATTTCAATTATTGTGCCTGAATAAATACTGACTTATACTACTGAAATTAAAAATTTGTCAAAAATTGAGTGTTTTGTCTGACCTTAAAGAATTGTTACTACTGAGACAAATATTTCAAGTATTTCATTTACTAGGTCTGACTAAAGATTGACCTTTACCACTGATATTTAAAATTTGTTAAAAATTGACTACTTTGTTTAACTTCTAAGGAGTTTTTCTACTGATACACAGATTTTTATTATTTCAATTGTCATGTCTGACTCAAAACTGACTTATACTACTGATATTTCAAATAGTTTATAAAATTGAGACACTTACCCCATGTAAAATTTAAATCATAATTTACATATATTCTATTGGTAGTTATTTTATGTTTTTTTACCTATATTTTCTATTTCTTCTATTTTTTATTTTCCAATTCAAATAAAGCAAGAGAAGAGTATATAAAATTTTAATCAAAATTTTTTAAAAACTTTTTCTATAAATTTATTTATTTTCTTTCCAAAAACAGTTTTTTACAATGCTGAAATTTTTTTTCTTCTAATGGTATTTATTGTAATTTGTAAATAATTTTTCCCCTTGAAAATTCATTTATCCAAACTCTTTTTTGCTTGAACTTGTTTTAAAATTATGAAAAAAGAATAGGCGAGTCTTATTATCTGAAAATGAAAAGAAAAAAAAAAAATAGAAAAATCGTGAGATGAGTTGTTATTGTAAAAATGTGATATAATTTTATTTGCAATTTTGCGTTTCAAAACATATGTGAAATATGGGATTGATTTGTCAAAAAGCGGGGACATTTCAAACCACGTTGGTCTCTCTCAATTCGATTTAAAAAATTGCATTCCTGATACTTTCACGCCGCGTTAGATTATTGGATTCGTGTTGATGAATGGTGTTCGACTTTCAGAATTGATTGAATCGTCAACTGTCAAGCACTGCGACAGAACAAAATTTCACTTATGAATCAAAAGACAAAATTGAATTCATATTATGACATATTGATTTAAAGTCCATGCATAGGCATTATTCAATATTCAATTCTTTTTAATTATTCTATTTAAATTTATTAAATTGTATTTTATGGAAAATATTTTCTCTCGCGAAATCGTTGTTTATTTTCCTTTGTTTTCCTTCTTTATTACATTCTCAATTTTTAATATGAATCTTTATTATTTTTTTTAATGTAGGAAAAAGCTTTTTTTCTCCAGTTTATTTAATATTTTTTTAAAATGTTATTTTTAAATATTTAAAAATTTTTTTTTCTTTTTAAATATTTTTTTTGTGTAACATTCCATAAGCTCGTAATTCAGTTTTTTGTTTGGTAGTTAATATTGTGATAATTAATATAAGTAGTGAAGTAAGTTTTGTTGAAAGTGTCACGCAATATTTTTGCAACTCACTTCATGAATATTTTAACAATTCTATGGAGAAAATGGCAGTGTTAATGACTCGGGCAGCCGATTATGTTGCAGCGTGAAATTTTATCGTTGTGTGCTTTTCGCATAAAGTAAACTATAGTGGCCTTAGAACGTTAACTTTTGTTCTATGCGTAGGAACGAAGCCATTAATTACCATTCTCATAGAGTTCACACTGTATTGTCTTGGCAGAGCGGTGGCTTTATTTTAGGCGCGAACACGATTACAAACACACCCTTTTAACCCTTTCATTTACCAAAGGACATTTTTCATTATATTATAACGTTGCACCGTTCGCGCTCCTTAAAAACATATTCTCTCTCTCTCTCTCTTTCTCTTTTGCTTACTATCAAGACTTTTTTTTCCTTTATTTTTTATTTACTCATTTATTTATTTTTTACTTATTCTTTTTATGTATTTTTTAATTCTTTTTTGTTTTTTTATTTATTTTTTAATTCTTCTTTGTTTTTTTAATTTTTTTTTGTGTGTTTATTCATTTTTTAATTCTTTTTGCTTTTATTATTTATTTTTTAATTATTATTTGTGTTTTTATTCATTTTTTAATTCTTCTTTGTTTTTTTAAATTCTTTTTTGTTTGTTTATTCATTTTTTTTATGAATTCTTTTCAATTTTTTGAAAAAATAGAGTAATTGGGAATTTTTCAATTGTGTCTTGGTGGTGTTAAAATGTTTTGTTTTGTTTTTTTTTTTTTTTTGAATTAAAAATATAATGGACTTACTTTAAAAAAAGTGTCGACTGATAAGCGAAAGAAATATCCAACGTAAATTCTAACGGGAATCTGCAGTCGTGACATAATGATGCAAAGAGACTTTCGAAATTTTTTACTTGCTATTGAAGGCCATGCGCATTCATAAATTGCCTCCCTTAGTTCGTCAGTCTGTTGAAAAAAAAAAATAATAATAAAAAAAGCTTTACTACTTTTTATCATTGGCGAATGTGAGAATGTCAATTTCGATTTACAGTTCAACTAACAGAACAATGCAAACAATAGGAAACTATATTTTCCATATATGTCGCTTCGTATTGCTTAAACTAACTTTAAAACATTTGGAAACAGTTTTCATTTCATTTTTCATCTAAATTGACACTGTTGAATTTTTCCATTAATAAAGTGAGTGAATATTTTTTAATTTCGTAGTTTTTTTTCTTCGCTCTTCGAAAAATACTTTCTATCATGTGTTTTAAATTTTTATTTAAAATTAAATGTAAATTTAAAATTTAAATAAAATTAAATGTAAATGTAAATGAAATGAAAATTTGAATAAAATTAAATGTAAATGTAAATTTAATGTAAATTTAAATTTAAATTAAACTTAAAAAAAAATTTGATATTCAATACCTTGACCGTAACATCATTTGCCCTCCATGTATAGATAAATATTTGAAACGTCATGCACATACAGTATTGTATCATGACATAAAATTGCATCGTATTTGGAGAAATCTATATAAGCAGAAGAAAAATAGAAATTGCTTGACAAGAAAAAGAAAAAGTGTTAGTTACAAATTTTATTGCATTATTTAGAACTTGTAATCGTTCAATTTCGGTCGTAAATTGCAAAAAGAAAAAAACAGAAAAAAAGCAAATACACTTACCACTGTCATTTCGAAACATGTTACACATATAATAATGCTACTTGCACATATTTGTATGACGATTCCAAATTGAAAAAAATTCCTTACATCATTAACAAAACTATATATACAATATAATATTTTTTTAATAAAAATTTATAACAGTATATAGTAATTAAAATAAATGTAATTGTAAATTTTACAATAGTTACTATTAAAACAAATTTTTCAAGTATTTCAATTACTAGGACTGACTAAAGATTGACCTTTACCACTGATATTTAAAATTTGTTAAAAATTAACTGTTTTGTTTAACTTTAAAGGAGTTTTTCTACTGATACAAAGATTTTGATTATTTCCATTGTCATGTCTGACTTAAAACTGACTTATACTACTAATATTTAAAACAGTTAATAAAATTGGGACACTTACCCTTTGTAAAATTTAAATCATAATTTACATATATTCTATAGTTAATTATTTTATGTTTTTTGACAGAAATATTGTATTTTTAATTCCCAATATATATAACGTTGAATATATATCGTGAATCTAAAAATGACAGTTTGACATAAAAGCTGGTTTTCACTTACTCGAGGATTGCTTCGTAATGCCGGGTGCATTTGGCAATACGTTCGTTTAAAGTTTTCTCCAAGTAATCTTGCTGGCAACTGAAAGTATCCTCGGGTGAATTTGTGGCTTGCAAATAACTGTGACTGCCTCCTCGTATCGTTTCACCAGAAACTGAGTAAAATGTCACATTGGAAATTTCTCTACTCTCATAGTTTGAAGATAATTTCTCATCATGTCTTACCGTTCCATTGGGAAATAATTCACACTTTGAATCTGATAAATTCACCTGAGCATTATCACCAATATCATCCGTTAAATGTTTGAAATCAATTTTCAATATTTCCAATTGCGCCACTGACATTACGAAAAAATTTGTCGTCATCATGTCAATCATTGAATCCATCGATGCAGTTGTCAGTAGTAAAATTATTTGCGACGCATAAATAAATCCATAGGTTGGATTTTTAGTCACATCAAATGGATACCATGCTGCGAACAATAATACTTTGTTCTGCAAAAAATTAATTAATATTTTTTCACAAGTCAATTTTTTTTCTTTTTTTTTTTTGTAAAAAATGTGATTCAACTCATTTACCTGACTACTGCTGTCAACTAGAGGGAACAGAATCCAACTAGCGCAAGTTATCATTGACAGGACCATAAATGTCATTGAACTTGCTTTTGCGATAGTCGTGTAATCTTTTAATACCCTGAAATGTTCCATTCGCTTTGGCGCAAATAGAGGATCGTTTAATCTTATGAAAAATCCCTCCACTTTATCCCGACGCAATAAAAAAAACACAAGTTTCGCCACATATCCAACGCACGTTAATGTGAAAAATGAACTGTCCACTATTTTTTGCACATCATTACGTGTAAGATAAATATTGACAAATTGTGTCGACAAGAGTACAATAATGTAAAACAATTGGAAGCCATAGCCGTAAAAATTATAAATTAATCTACAAAAGAAAAAAAGTGTCTTTTGCAAATAGAAAATAGTCAAAAATTACATTTAGATTGATTTTTTTTTTAAATACGTATGAATTGGGAGAAATTTGTAAATTCTTTTCTGATAACCTTAGCACTGGATGTTTCACTCTGGAAGGCCAAACGCCGAATAACTTGAATGTCTGTAGATTCATGCCAAATGCGTCTTCGGGTTTATAGTTTTCCATTTCTGATAATACGATTGGCAAAAGGTGAAATTCAAATGATTGATACTTACGGAAGTATAGAGGTGGTATCCTGTATTATAGGTTCGTTGGAAAATAATAGAAACACGTGTATTAATAGGACGCCCCCTTCTCATTGTACAGTTTTCAGGAGCTCTTCTCTGTATAATTTATCATCTCACCCCTAAAATCGATTTGAAAATGTTTTCAAATATCACTTTGGTTTCATATTGTGTATGGCATTCACAATCAGTAACAACTGTTTTTCAAACACAGTAATTGATACACACACACACACACATATATAGTCCGTTTAGCGAAAGGGGTCATTTTCTACATTTTCAGATCATAAATTCCTGGAATTGTTTTCCTTCCATTTTAACAGGAATTTATGGCAATTTAATCAATAGGGGAAATTGATTGAATGATTCCACTGTTAGTCCATATTTATATGATGCAACCATGTTTGGACAAATTTCAAAAAAAACTCTTAACTTGATATTTTTTCAAAAAATTTTTTTTTTTAAATTTGGCAAATTATTCGGAAATTTTGATAAAAATTCAATATTTAAAAAATATTCTGATTGAAATTTTTTGTTTTATTTGAATTTAAATTAACTTAACGGACTAAATTAGTTGATAAATTTTTATTTACCTGTATGAGAGAGATGAAATGGTATTTTCTTCCTTTTCACTCAAAACATAAATAAAAATGATTATTATATTTATTTGGTTTTTCTTTTATTTTTTTTTTTAAATCGTAACATTACCGGTCAATTTTGTTTCTTCTCATATTGTTCGTTTTCTAAGAAAAGTATTTAATTGCATTTGAAAGTATAACATAATAATACCTTCTTTGTTTAACAATTTTATTTACTAAACATTTGATAAAATATGTAACATTCTTCTCAGTAATTAGAAAAAAACTTTTAAAAACTATTCTTGTCTAATCTTTAAATTGTTTCAAAAGAATGTAGAAACTGTAGGCCATTTTTATTATCTAAAAATCAAAATTTGATATTATTGAATTTTACTTAAAAAACTTTTTGTTTATTATTTATTTTTTTATAATTTATTTTTTATTTTTTTATTAATATAAAAAGAAATCTTTTTTATTAATATAAAAAGAATTCATTTTTCTTAATATACAAAAAATTCTTTTTCAATTATTATAAAAAGAATTCGTTTTTTATTGTTATAAAAAGAAATCGTAATGTACTTTTAAAAATGTATCCACTGACAAGACAAAAAACTTGCCAACCACAAGTCTGACAGGTATGTGTAAGGGAGACATAATTATGCAAAGTGACTTTCTAAATTTCACATTTGATACGGATATCCATGTACACTCATAAACAGCATCCCTAAGTTCAGCAGCCTGAGTTTTAAAAAATTATTATATTATCACGAATATATAATATTCTTCTTTTAGCTCAAGTATTTTTATAATAATAATAATAA